>SJYV01033824.1:69845-162389 GCA_006410875.1 Neotragus pygmaeus
GTGTATGTGTGTGTGTGTTCTCTAAGTGGCTCTTGAAAACATTGTCAACAGTTTTAATTATAAACAAAATGACTGAATTAATATATTAGTGGTAGTTTCTTCTTTAAGTGTTCTTTTGTCACATTTGATTTGTTATTTTTAGTTACATGAACATGCCGCCTACTTGGTGGACAGTTTGTGGGAGAGCTCTCAAGAACTGTTGAAAGACTGGGAATGTATGACAGAATTGCTATTAGAAGAACCTGTTCAAGGAGAGGAAGGTACAGTATTTGATAAGTTGATTTACATATTGTTTTGGGTTCATATTGATAATCATACCATCCTGTATAAATGACTTCTAAAAAATGAGTATATGCAAGTATATCTATGTATCTTTTTTCCAAAGAGAACAGTTTGTTTCCTGTAACAAGCAAAGGTGTCTTAATAGTATAACATCTTTCTATATTAGGATTACAACCATGCATGTCCCACAAGTTTTTAAAACCCTATAAACATCATGGAGCATTCAAGGTTTTCTTTATGCTGATTTCAGATACAAAATACTGACATACTTAATGTAAAAAGAAAAAAAAATGGTTCATCCGAGTCTTTTTGCTGCATATAAGTACTTGGCCTTTCACATACAAGGTTTAATTAGACCACAATCATCCCATCTTTCGTTATATATTTTTTTAACATTAAAATCAGGAAACCAACAATAAAGTCACTTACTTAGCTGTTCAAGAAATAGGGAGGGAACTTCCCTGGTGGTCCAGCGGCTAAGACTCCACACTCCCAGTGCAGGAGGCCTGGGTTTGATCCCTCATAGGGGAACAAGACCTTATATGCTGCACCTGAGAGTTCACATGCTGCAACTGAGACCCAGCACAGCCAAATAAATAAATATTAAGAAAAATAAGGAATACAGAGAAATAATTGCTATACTGATAATTTCTGAAGTATGCATCTTAATGTTACACTTTGTGTAATAACATGAACAGCAGACTGGATATGTATACTTAAAACATTCATCTTCTAAAAGCTTATATGAATATTAGCTCCAGAAAGCTAGCAATGCCTCTTCTGTATAGCTTGTTTTTCAGTCTAGCCCACAATATTGTTCAGTCAATAAGTCATATCTGACTCTGCAACTCTGTGGACTATAGCACACCAGGCTTCCCTGTCCTTCATCATCTCCCGAAGTTTGCTCAAACTCATGTCATTGAGTTGGTGATGCTATATAACCATCTCATCCTCTGTCACCCACTTCTCCTCCTGCCGGTACAATCTTTCACAGCATCAGGGTCTTTTCCAGTGAGTCCACTCGTTGAATCAGGTGGCCCAAGCTTTGGAGCTTCACTTTTAGCTTTAGTCCTTCCAATGAATATTCAGGACTGATTTTCTTTAGGATTGACTGGTTTGATCTCCCTGCTGTCCAAGGGACTCTCAAGAGTCTTCTCTAGTACCACAGTTCAACAGCATCAGTTCTTCAGCGCTCAGCCTTTATAGTCCAACTCTCACATCCGTACATGACTACTGGAAAAACCATAGCTTTGACTAGACAGACCTTTGTTAGCAAACTGATGTCTCTGCTTTTTAATACACTGTCTAGGTTTGTCATAGCTTTTTTCCCAAGAAGCAAGCGTCTTATGATTTTATGGCTGCAGCCGCAGTCCACACTGATTTTGGAGCCCAAGAAAATAAAGTCTATCACTGTTTCCATTGTTCCCCATCTATATGTCATGAAGTGATGGGACCAGTTGCCATGACCTTAGTTTTTTGAATGTTGAGTTTTAAGTCAGCTTTTTCACTCTCCTCTTTCACTTTCATCAAGAGGCTCTTTAGTTCCTCTTCACTTTCTGCCATAAAGTTGGTGACATCTGGATATCTAAAGTTACTATTTTTCCTGGCAGTCTTGATTCGAGTTTGTGCTTCATCCAGCCCAGCATTTCTCATGATGTACTTGCATGTAAGTTAAATAAGCAGGGTGACAATATACAGCCTTGATGTGCTCCTTTCCTAATTTGAAACCAGTCCTTTGTTCCATCTCCGATTCTGTTGCTTCTTGGCCTGCAAACAGGTTTCCCAGGAGGCAAGTAAGGTGGTCTGGTGTCCTCATCTCTTTAAAAATTTTCCACAGTTTGTTGTGATCCACATAGTCAAAGGATTTAGCATGGTCAGTGAAGCAGAAGTAAATGTTTTTCTGAAATTCCCTTGCTTTTTCTATGATTCAGCGGATGTTGGATACTTCACCTTCTTGCATTTCTTTTTATTTGGGATGGTTTTGGTCACTGCATCCTCTACAGTGTTACAGACCTCTGTCCATAGTTCTTCAGACACTCTGCCTACCAGATCTAATCATTTGACTCTACTTGTTACCTACGTGATATAATAATAAGAGATTTGATTTAAGTCATACCTGAATTGCCTGGTGGTTTTCCCCACAATAGTAGTTTAAAAAATGACTGTTTCATGTAATCTATATGAATTCCTAGAATGGAGATGATACCTTGATGTAAATGAGGCTTGTAATGAACTTTAGAATTGAAAGAAACAGATTCAGATATCTAACTATCCTTTGTTACTTATAGCGTCTTTTTTCTGTTCCTTAGATTACCTTTCTTTAAAACATAGATTCTTTTTCTTAATTTCTTAAATAGCTATTGTGAGTATTAAATGAAATAGTTTACTATTGATTCTCTATTCTTTTTTTTTCCTACTTTGCTGTGTGGTTCAGCTCTCTGGTATATGAGAGCAGAATTAGCCATTACCTGCAATAGATTACCTATACTTAATAGTGACCATCCCTTAGTGTTCTTTCCAAGCAGTAATGCTAATTCTTAACCACTGGACCACCAGGAAAGTCCTTCGTATCGTTAACTTTTTACTCTCATTTAAATATATAAAACACGTCATTCAGAAAATAATTACCGTGACTGTTAGTCATCAAGGTTTTCTAGATGAATCTGCCTTCTTAAAATAACTGTATATTATTATTAGACTTTCTTTGTGGTTTAAGTTTAGTTGACATTGGATTTAACTTTCAGCCAGTTGGCTTGATTTGATTTGATTTGGTTTGATTTTAACTAGAAAAACAGATTGTAAAATGGGGGGAAATTTTTAAATCAACCACAATTTTAGAGTATGGTTGAATCCGGAAAGGCAAGGCTGGAGAATTTATTCATAACCAATGCAGAACTATTTTGAAATCCTGATTCAACTTTTTTTTCATACATTTGTCTGTATGCATGCTGTACCACATATAAGCTTTGGTATGGAATGACATCCAAATCAATATTCTGAGCTACTGTTTTGCTGTATTTTATATAATAAAATGCCATAGTAACTTATTTTCTTAAGATTAATTAGAAGTTAAGTTGTACTTTAGGTAAGTGAAGTTTGTTAGATATTCTGGTGGGTGAAAGTCTAGTTAGCAGGTGCAAATATAGGACTAAAATTTTTTCAAAACAGTATTCAGACTACCAGTAGAAGTTTCAATCATAACTGCTATATGTCCAAACAAAATTATCAGTCAAAAAGATAAAATGCACCCCTCAGTGCATAGCAACACTATTTCCAGTAGCCAAGATGTGGCAACAACCTTAATGTTCATCAACAGATGAATGGATGAAAAAGATGTGGTGCATATGTACAGTGGAATACTACTCAGCCATGAAAAGAGTGAATGTCATTTGCAGCTACATGGATGGACCTAGAGATTATCATACTATGCGAAGTAAGTCAGAAAGAGGAAAACAAATACCATATGATACCACTTATATATGGAATCTAAAATATGACACACATGAACTTATCTATAAAACAGAAGTGGACTCACAGACATAGAGAACAGACTTGCGGTTGCTGATAGGGCAAGGGGTTGAATTGGGAGTTTGGGACTAGCAGATGCAGACGACTGTATAAAGGTATAGTCACTCAGTCATGTCCAACTCTTTGTGACCCCATGGACTGTAGCCCACCAGTAGCTCCTCCGTCCATGGGATTTTCCAGGCAAGAATACAGGAGTGAGTTGCCATTTCCTTCTCCAGGGATCTTCCTGACCCAGGGATCAAACTTTGGTCTTCTGCATTGCAGGCAGACTCTTTCCTGTCTGAGCCACTAGGGAATCCCAAATGTATATAGAATGGATAAACAACAGGTCCTATTGTATAGCACAGGGAACTGTTAATATATTCAATATCGTATCATAAACCATAATCACAACTTCTATAAGACTACTTTGCAGTGTTTCTAAGAGAGAGTAGTTTGTGGAGATATATGTGTATTCTACAGCAAAATCAAATTTCTGGTTAAATTTTTTAGTGTAATGTGAAGGTCTGGATAACAGGTAATCAGGCAAAAACAGGGCCATAGCTAAGTTATTGAACTTCTCTGGATCTTAGCTTCTTCATTTATTAAGAAAAGTCTTGTTGATTAGTTAAACTTCTGTGGTCATTTACAGTTAGAATTCTTTGATCCAGGTGAGGCTCACGTAACATGGATAAGTGGAATTCTTCAGGTAGTGAGTCATTAATTCAGTTATAATATGATCATATTTGTTGACCACCTTTTATGTGCTGTTATACTAAGCATTGCAAGTGTAGTCTTAAGCAGGGGCAGCTCACTGCCCATATGGAGCTTACATTTCAAGTGGGGATGGTAGACCAAAACCAAATGGTCAGAATAATTTCAAAAGTTAGTAAGTACCTGTGATGGGTGATAACAATAAGAAGGTGTCCATTGTTAGATTGAATCTGAAAAGGAGATTCTAAGGATGCCATCCATTAGCCAGGAATCTAAGGATATGGGGGTTACCCTTTAGAAAAAAAGTTGTCTGGATAGAGGAAATGGTAACTGCAGAGTATCTATAGCATGAATGATATTGTTATATTCCAGAAGCTGCAATTGCTGGAGCACTGTGGGTCAGCTGCACTAGATGAGATAGAGGAAGAGGCCTGATGATGTATAATATTTAAGTTCATAAGTGGATTTATTTAGTTCATTGTAAGTTTAATAGAAAGCCACTTGCCAGGGTCCAGCCCGAGTGGATCCATGGTAATTCGAAGGGGGGATGGAGTCGGTGTCTTAGAACAGAATTATTTAATTAGAAATATAAAGAGAGATTAGGAAAGAATCGTGTAGTAGGAAAATTAGGGGAGAAAAGAGGCTGATATTCCTTGGTTTACACAGAAAGCTAATAAAGTCTCAAGACAAGAAACTTGCACCGTCTTACATTAGGCCACAGGCGCCCGCTTGAATAGCGGAGGGTGCCCCGCCTTGGGCTCCCTCTCGCATGGGTCTTAGAAGCCCGGGCAAATAAGTAGACATGGAGAGCCTCCGCATTCCAAGGGATCAGCCTGAAAAAGAAAGGGAGGGAGAGGGAGAAAGAGAGAGAATCGACACGGGGTAGGCCAAGCTTGTGCAAAAACCCCCTAACTTTATTTTTAAAAAGTGTTTATATACCCTAAGTTTTACATAATGGAAGATACAGAGTCATGCAGGGGCAGCAGTCCTGACCCTTTCTGTATATCTTTTTGTATACAAAGGGTCTCAGGTGATTTACATTATCTTCTGGCCAAGAGGCCTGTTAACACTTTATGGCTCTCTTCCCTAATGAATGTTAATCTCATTTCCCCTGAAGTGTTTTTCTTTCATCTGCATCACCCTCAAAGCACTAAAGTTACATCCCTATAGAACAATGGTGCGGTGGGTTATAACAAAGAAGGTACTTAACTCAAAGATCTATGTTACTACTTCCTTTTTTCTATATACCAACTATATCAACAAATAAAAGATATGAAAATTTGGCAGCAAGTATTGGCTCAACAAATGAAACCCTTAATCAGTCCTAATCTAATGATTTTGACTCCTCGGAAGCCCCTACATTCCTAGGATGTTTTAAGCTTCCTGTTTCTCTCACGGTTGGGAGGCCGCAAACAATCACCTGTGCAGCTGTAAGAGTCCTATAGGCAGGCTAGAAAGCCATCAGAGGGATTTTTGGATTGAAACATTCTTATTATGCCCAGGAGATTTATTATCTAAAAGCTCTAAATTAACTTTTTCCAGAAAAAGGTGGTGGAGGGACAGCCCCTGTTAATATCAGAAAAGTAGGTGAAAAGCACAATGCAATAAGGCAGGCAGACTCTGGTTTGGGGGCAGATGCACGAGAAAATTCACTGAGGCTCCGTTAAGGGCCAACACGCCTTTGCCTGTCGGACCCCTTTACCTCATGACCTTTGCCACAGGCAGGACTCCTCGTGCTGGCAGCCACTGAAAGATTTTAAACAGGGAAGTGAGATGATCGCATTTGTATTTTAAGAAAAATGCTTTTTGTCAACGTTTTTGGAATAGGCAGAAGATTAATTAGATAACTGTTGCAGTGGGCTCTATGGGAAATGATAATAAAAATACAAAAGATGAAGATAAATTATAGAAATTAAAAGCCCATGTGAGTTTTTAAAATTGTGGATAGGATGGGGACAAACCCAGGAAGAACAAGAGTGAGAGCAAGCTATATAAAAAAGGATGGTAAGAGATAACTATACACTATAGAAGGCCCAGTAAAGAGGGTGTTCAAGAGAACTATGGTTAATAGTATCAAATATTGCAGAGGAGGAGAAAAAGGACTGTGCAAAGGCCATCAGGTTTGTGTGAAAATTTAGGTCATCAGTGACTTTTTAGTGTTTCTTTTCAGTGGTATTAAGGAGAAAAGCCAGAGTTTAAGGTGATAAGATTGAAATCAATAATGAAGAAATTGAGATAATATGTAAAGAGGTTTCTGAAAAGTTAAAAAGTTGTGTACTTATTTGATAATTCATAGAGCAAACAGCACCCATTCCTTTCTGCCATTGTGGCTATTTGGCTCTCAACTGTGGCTTAAGTCTTGCTTGTTTTCACTTATAAATTTCAATTGTTTTGAGTTTGCCATATCAAAATCGATGGTTTCAAATTATATACTAATAAAGCTGATGACGTTAGATACTGTATAAGGTTGAGTTTTTCTTCAACACTAATCTATAGATTTTACTGTATAATAGAAGAGTATTTCTATATTTGATAAGGTTTTCTTTGTCCTCATTTTCCACAGAACTAGATTTTTTTTTTCATAAATAATAGAAAATGCATTTATTGGGTTGGCCAGAGAGTTTGTTTGTCAGCCAAACAAACTTTTTAACTGACCCACTAGTTCATAGTCTTGTCATTCCTTTCAGTTCAGTTCAGTTCAGTTGCTCAGTCATGTCCGACTCTTTGCGACCCCATGAATTGCAGCACGCCAGGCCTCCCTGTTCATCACCATCTCTTGGAGTTCACTCAGACTCACGTCCATCGAGTCCGTGATACCATCCAGCCATCTCATCCTCGGTNGGACCCCTTCCTCCTTGAAGACCCCAGACTCCTTATCAACCTACCTAAGGATTAGATCTTTCATTGTTATTCCAGATGAATTGAGATGATCACAGATGGAAAGAAGTAGTGTGAAGAAGTAGGCAATTTCCCTTCCTCTTCTCCACCCCACCCCCACAAAAAAAGGAATGAAACTGGAAAAAATATCAAAACCCATATCAGGGCTCTGGAAATTCACCACAGATTTAAAAAAAAAAAAAAATGAGAAGTATTTCTAGGCATATCTTAGAGATATTGTAGGTTGAGTTCCAGACCACTACAATAAAGCAAATATTGCAGTAAAGCTAAGCACATGATTTTTTTTCTTTTCTCAATGCATATAAAAGTTGTTTACACTATACAATAGTCTATTAAGTGTACAATGCCTTATGCCTAGAAAAACGATGTACATACTGTAATTTAAAACTTTATTGCTTAAAGAAAAACACAATCATCTGAGCTTTCAGAAAGTAAGAGTCTTTTTGCTGGTGGCAATTTCTTAAAGTTAGACAACAATGAAGTTTACCTCATTGATGAACTCTTCCCTTTGAAAACTGTTCTCAGTAGCATGTAATGCTGTCTGATAGCATTTGACCCACAGTAAAAGTCTCAGAACTGGAGTCAGTCCTCTCAAACCCTGCCACTGCTTTATCAACTAAGTATGTGTCATATTCCAAATCCTTTATTGTCATTTCAACAATCATCACAGCATTTTCACCACGAGTAGATTACATCTTTTTCTCACCCATAAGAAGCAACTCCTCATCTGTTAAAGTGTTTGTCATGAGGTTTATACATATTCAGACTCCACTTTGAATTCTTTCTCTTGTTATTTCCTGCACATCTGTAGTTCCTTCCTCCACAGAACCCCTTGTACTTCTCAAAGTCACTCATAAGAGTTGAAATCAACTTCTTCAAAATTCCTGTTAATGTTGATATTTTGATCTCTTCTCCTTGAATCATGAATATTTTTAGTGCCATCTAGAATGCTGAATCCTTTTTAGAAAGTTTCCAATGGACTTTGCTCAGAATCATCAGAGGAATCACTGTCTATGGCAGCTATAGCCTTACAAAATTTTTCTTAACTAGTAAGACTTGAAAGTTGAAATTACTCCTTGATCCATGGGGCTACAAAATGAATATTGTGTTAAGCAGCATGAAAACAACATTATTCTCTTTGTACATCTCCATCAGAACTCTTGGGTGACCAAATGCATTGTCAGTGAGCAGTCATATTTGGAAAAGGATCTTTTTTTTGAGCCGTAGATCTCAACAGTGGGCTTAAAATACTTGCCAAACCACCAGCTCTGGGAGTTGGTGATGGACAGGGAATCCTGTCATGCTGCAGTCCATGGAGTCACAGTGAGTCAGACACGGCTGAGCAATAGATCTGAATTGAAACCACGTTGTAAACAGATGTGCTATCGCCCAGACTTTGTTGCCACATTGATAGAGCATAGGCAGGGTAGATTTAGCGTAATTCAAGGGACCCTTGATCCACGGGGCTGCAAAATGAATATTGTGATAGACAGCTCTTAACTCAGTTGGTAAAGAATCTGCCTGCAGTACCTAAGACCCAGGTTCATTTCCTGGGTTGGGAAGGTCCCCTGGAGAAGGAAATGGCAACCCACTCCGGTATTATTGCCTGGAGAATCCCATGGACAGCGGAGCCTGACAAGCTACAATCCATGGGGTTGCAAGAGTCAGACATGACTTAGCGACTAAACCACCACCACCAAGGGGCCCTAGAACTCTCAGAAAGGCAAATGAACATTGGCTTCATCTTAAAGTCACCACCTGTATAACTATGAAAATCCTAGGTGGTATCTTCTTTTAATATAATGCTATTTTATCTACATTGCAAATCTTTTGTTTAGCATAGCCACCTTCATTACTTGTCTTACCTAGATCTAGATAACTTGCTGCACCTTCTGCATCAGTACTTGCTGCTTCACCTTGAAGTCTTATGTTATGGAGATGGCTTCTTTTAAAATCTCATGAACTAGATTCAGACTTTGCTCTTGGAGCTTCCTTACTTCTCTCAGCATGGAATTTAAGAGAAAGCCTTGCTTTGAATTAGACTTTTACATAAGGGAGTGTTATATCTGGTTTGCTTTTATCAGATCACTAAAGCTGATTCCACCATATCCTCCATAAGGTTGTTTCACTGTCTTATTATTTGTGTTTTCACTGGAGTAGCACTTTTCATTTCCTTCAAGAACATTTCCTTTGCATTCACAGCTTAGCTAACTGTTTGATTCATGAGGCCTAGTTTCCGACCTGTCCTAGCTTTCAACACTTCTTCCTCATGCTAAGTCATGTCACACGCTAGTAAAATAATGCCCAAAATTCTCCAAGCAAGGCTTCAGCAATACATGAACCGTGAACTTGAAGATGTTCAAGCTGGTTTTAGAAAAGGCAGAGGAACCAGATATCAAATTGCCAACATCACCGGATCATGGAAAAAGCAAGAGAGTTCCAAAAAAACATGTATTCCTGCTTTATTGACTTTGCCAAAGCCTTTGACTACAATAAACTGTGGAAAATTCTGAAAAAGATGGGCATACCAGACCACCTGACCTGCCTCTTGAGAAATCTGTATGCGGGTCAGGAAGCAGCAGTTGAACTGGACATGGACCAACAGACTGGTTCCAAATAGGAAAAGGAGTATGTCAAGGCTGTATATTGTCACCCTGCTTATTTAACTTCTATGCAGAGTGCATCATGAGAAATGCTGGGCTGGACAAAGCACAAGCTGGAATCAAGATTGCCGGGAGAAATATCAATAACCTCAGATATGCAGATTACACCACCATTATGGCAGAAAAGTGAAAGAGGAGAATGAAAAAGTTGAGTTAAAGCTCAACATCCAGAAAACGAAGATTATGGCATCTGATCCAGTCACTTCATGGGAAATAGATGGGGAAATAGGGGAAACAGTGTCAGACTTTAATTTTAAGGTCTCCAGAATCACTGGAGATGGTGATTGCAACCATGAAATTAAAAGACAGTTACTCCTTGGAAGAAAAGTTATGACCAACCTAGATAGCATATTCAAAAGCAGAGACATTACTTTTCAAACAAAGGTCCACCTAGTCAAGGCTATGGTTTTTTCCTGTGGTCATGTATGGATGTGAGAGTTGGACTATAAAGAAAGCTGAGCGCTGAAGAATTGATGCTTTTGAACTGTGTGTTGGAGAAGACTTTTTTAAATATAACTTTATTTATTTTAGTTGGAGGTTAATTACTTTACAATATTGTATTGGTTTTTCCATACATCAACATGAATCTGCCACAGGTATACACGTAATTCCCTTGGACTGCAAGGAGATCCAACCAGTCCATTCTAAAGGAGATCAGCCCTGGGTCATCTTTGAAAGGACTGATGCTAAAGCTGAAACTCCAATACTTTGGCCACCTCATGCAAAGAGTTTACTCATTGGAAAACTCTAATGCTGGGAGGGATTGAGGGCAGGAGGAGAAGGGGACAACAGAAAATGAGATGGCTGGATGGCATCGCTGACTGGATGGACATGAGTTTGGGTGAACTCTGAGAGTCGGTGATGGACAGCGAGGCCTGGCGTGCTGCAGTTCATGGGGTTGCAAAGAGTCGGACACGACTGAGTGACTGAACTGAACTGAACTGAAGTCATGTCCAAGTCTTTGAAACCCCATGGACCATCCAGGCTTCCCTGTGTGTTTGCTCAGATTCATGTCCATTGAGTCTGTGATGCCATCCAACCATCCTCTGTCATCTCCTTCTCCTCCTGCCTTCAGTCTTTACCAGCATCAGGGTCCTTTCCAATGAGTCAGCTCTTTCCATCAGGTGACCAAAGTATTGGAGGTTCAACATCAGCACTTCCAATGAATATTCAGGGTTGATTTCCTTTAGGATTGACTGGTTTGATCCCCTTTGCTATCCAAGGGACTTTCAAGAGTCTTCTCCAGCACACAGTTCAAACACATCAGTTCTTTGATATTGAGACTTCTTTATGGTCCAACTCTCACATCTGTACATGACTGTTGAAAAAACCAGAGCTTTGACTATTAGGACCTTTGTCACCAAACTGATGTCTCTGCTGTTTATTATGCTATCTAGGTTTCTCATAGCTTTTCTTCCAAGGAGCAAGCATCTTTTAAAATCATGGCTGCAGCTACCATCCACAGTGATTTTGGAGCCCAAGAAAATAAAGTCTGTCACTGTTTCCATTGTTTCCCCATATATTTGCCAAGAAGTGATATTACCAGATGCCATGATCTAGTTTTTTGAATGTTGAATTTTAAGCTAGCTTTTTCACCCTCCTCTTTCACCTGCTTCAAGCTTTAAAGTGAGAGATACGTGATGGAGTTTCTTTTCACCTTAAGAGGCTTATTAGGGGTTAGTAGGGTTATTAATTTCAATATTGTTGAGTCTCAGGGAGTAGGGAAGCCTGAGGAAAGGGAGAAAGATGGGAGATCAGCTAGTTGGTGGAGCAGCAATGAGACACAACATTCATCGAGTCATTTCCCCATTTTATATGGGCATGGTTTCTGGCACCCCAAAACAGATTAAGTGGTAACATCAAAGATTCTTGTTCACACCAGAACAAATCTAATAATAATGATGAGAAAGTTTAAAATAGTGCCAGAATTACCAAAATGTGACACAGAAACACAAAGTAAGCAAATGCTACTGGGAAAATGGCACCAATAGACTTGCTCAAACAGGGTTGTCACAGAGTTCCAACTTGGTGGATTTTTTTTTTTAATGCAGTATCTGCAAAATATAATGAGTGTGCTTATATTCCTGAAAAACTGCTGAAGCTTCAGTTTAATGCTGTAGGAGTCTATAGCCTTTTTGCCTAGGGTTACTGTACACACAGCCCACAAGCTTGATTGGTGACATCTCTAGTTTTACCAGAGTGGCACTGTATGCAAAAACCAGCATGCAATTGCTGTCAGAGAGAAAAGACTCAATATGGGACAAGAGGGAAAAGTCTACAACTTTGTCAACTAGTAATGAAAGAAACACATGTAAGATAAACTTTCACCTGTGACATTCAGAGACTGTATCTGCAATTGGTAAGAATAGTGCACCAGCCAAGAATCTAACCATAAAAATACTGGAAATGAGAAAATGGTAAAAGGTTTAATAAACTCTTTATACATCCCTGGCTGACTGGGTAACATGAGAGAACCCAACAGAAAATAAAAATCAAGAAAACTAACAAACTGACTGAACCTTGAATGTTCTCCCTATCCCACAGCAAATCAGGTCTCAGAGAGGAGAAATCTTATAAATTTGAAGCATTTGAACACAATCTCTGCCAAATCATTGGCTAACCAGTGATATGTTAAAACATGGAGGAAACTTCCAGAAAGACAGGTTAAAAAAAAAAAAGGAATAAAATTCCAAACAGAACCATCCATCATGTGAGAGACAAGTTACACAGTTTCAATTAAGATTAATTTGTTAAAGTGAAACTTAGGAAAATAACTTTGAAATACATAGCTGTTACAAGATACCCCAAAGTGTCTGCTTTTCTAGAAAAATTGGAGCCATGCCAAAAAAGAAATGAACAGTATAGTGTGAATTATTTCTCAGGGGTTTCCCTGGTGGTCCAGTGGTTAAGAATCCACTTGCCAGTGCTGGGGAAACTAGTTTGATCCCTATTTGGGGAAGATCCCACATGCCACAACTACTGAAGTCTGAATGCCTAGAGCCTGTGCTCTGCAGCAAGAGAAGCCACCACAATGAGAAGCCCATGCACCACAACGAAGAGCAGTCCTGACTTAACTACAACCAGAGAAAGCCCACGTTCAGCAAGAAAGACCCAGGGCAGGTTAAAAAACGTTAAAATTGATTTAAAATGTTTAAAAAAAAAAGCTCAGAAACAAGAAATGGCTTCTCATTAGGCTGAGTCGTTGGATTTAACAGATACTTCAGAGCCCTTTTTGTAAATGTGTTCAGACTTAATAGGAAAATATGGTAACAAGAAATAAGAAGTGAGTAATTTGTTTTTCAAATACTAATTTATGAGTTGAATATTATAATACAGAAATTTATAGTTTATTGGATCAGCTCAACAAATTTTAGATGACAGAAGAAACAGTGAACATGAAAGATTAATAGAAATTGTTCTTTTTGGGAAAAAAAACAGGGAAAAAGATGAAGAGAAATGGCAGAGCTTAAGAAATGTGTGAAACAGCATCAAGTGCACCAGCTTTGTGTAGTGGAGCCCTAGAAAGAAAGGAAAGAGAGAAGGAGACAAGAAGGAAAACATTTAAAGGAATACTAATAATTGCCAGAGACTACCCAAATTTGGTGAGAAATGTTAATCCATAGATCCAAGAAATTTTTAAAACACCCAAATAGTGTAAATACAGGTCACGTTGTTGAAAGACAAAAATGAAAAATCTTTAAAACAGCAAGTAAAAAAGAACTAATGTGGAAGACAGCAGCAATAGCTTTAATAATTTGACTTATCAAAAACAATTAAGGCCAGAAGACAGTAAAATGACAGTCACCAAAAGACAGCAAAATTGCCAACCAAGAATTCTAAATACAGTAAAATTACTTTACAAGTTTGAAGGTGAAATGAAAACATTCCTATATAAACAAAGATTGAGAGACATATTGTTTAAAAGACCTGCCTTTGAAGAAACACTAAAAAAAAAATCCTTTAAGTTGTAAAGAATGGAAACTATAATCTGCAGGAAGAAATAGAAAGTGCTAGAAATGATAAAGACGTGGGTGGGTGTAAACGGCTGTGTATATATTTTTTTAATTTTTAAAGGGACATGAGATTATTTTAAAGCAATAGTACTAGCATTGTAATGTTAAGATTGTAATATACATAGACTTGTGACAATAGCACAAAGACGTGTAAAGGAAATAAAACTCTCTTGGAGTAAAATTGCTGTATTTTGTTGTAATTAATTAATTATTAATTTGAAGTTGTTTGTAATAAGTTGAGCTTTTGATATATTGTAATCCCTAGAGCAACCTCTCATACCTAAAAAAGGAGAACAGAATCAACAGAGAAGTTCCAATTGCATGCTGAGGAATGTTTAATTGCAAAGAAGACAACAAAGAATGAAAAGAGGGGAGGAAAAAAATGATACATAGATAACAAATAGCCCAGTGGCTGATATCAATTTAACCATATTAATAATTTCATTAAATATGAACATAGGGCTTCCCAAGTGGCACTAGTGGTAAAGAACCCACACACCATTGCAGGAGACCGAGACACAGGTTTGAACCTTGGATCAAGAAGGTCCCCAGGAAGAGGTCATGGCAACCTGCTCCACAATCTTGCCTGGAAAAATCCCATGGACAAAGAAATCTGGAGGGCTACAGTCTATAGGGTTGCAAGTTCAGTTCAGTTCAGTCACTCAGTTGTGTCCGACTCTTTGCGACCCCATGAATCACAGCACGCCAGGCCTCCCTGTCCATCACCATCTCCCAGACCTCACTCAGACTCAACGTCCATCGAGTCCGTGATGCCATCCAGCCATCTCATCCTCTGTCGTCCCCTTCTCCNAAAAGTAAAGTCAGCCACTGTTTCCACTGTTTCCCCATCTATTTCCCATGAGGTGATGGGACCGGATGCCATGATCTTAGTTTTCTGAATGTTCAGTTTTAAGCCAGCTTTTTCACTCTCCTCTTTTACTTTAATCAAGAGGCTCTTTAGTTCTTTGCTTTCTGCCTTAAGGGTGGTGTCATCTGCATATCTGAGGTTATTGATATTTCTCCTGGCAATGTTGATTCCAGCTTGTGCTTCATCCATTCCAGGATTTCTCATGATATACTTGGCATATAAGTTAAATAATCAGGATGAGAATAATACAGCCTTGATGTATTCCTTTCCCAATTTGGAACCAGTCTGTTGTTCCATGTCCAGTTCAAACTGTTGCTTCTTGATCTGCATACAGATTTCTCAGGAGGCAGGTCAGATGGTCTGGTATTCCATCTCTTGAAGAATTTTCCACAGTTTGTTGTGATTCACTAAGAATACTCAATTGTCAATTGGTTATCATTTCTGCTAGGCACCATTAGTATACAGAGCTAAGAAATACATATATTTATATGTATTGTGCTTAAATCATTCATATTAATATTTCTGACTTAAATTTAGCATAACAGAGTTTTTACCTCTGATTTTGTTTCGCATCTTTATTTTTTGGAAATGCATAAAAAATTTACTTAGTTAAAAAATCAGAATGTTTAGAGAAGTGTTTCTTAAATCCTTCCCTCTATACCTCTTCTCTACCTGTATCCAATTTTATTTGTTTTTTAAATCTCTCTTTCAGTGTTTCATTTTGCAAATAAAGATAAATGCATGTACAAATACAGGTACATGTATTTTTGTTCTCCATCCTCTTCCCTTTCAATCTCCTATCTCCTACAAAAGATAACATATTATATATGGTGTTCTGTACCTTATATTTTCATTTGACAGTATATCCTGGGTATTACTACATAACTTTACTTGCATATTTTTTATATTTTCTTATGTCTGAATAGGATTCATTTTGCAGATACACTATTGAGAGTCTTTTTGGTTGTTGCCAGTCTTTTGCTAGAAATAATGTGAGGTGAATAATCCTGTATCATTTCATATTTGTACCAAGTGTGTTGGTGGGTAGATTGCTAAAGTAAGATAGCTGGGGCAAAGAAAAAAAGTGTGTATAGTTTTGTTGGATATTTTCAAATTCCCCTTCATAAGTATGCCATTTTTGCTCTCCCATCAAAGATTCCGTGAGGATTAAATAAATTCATGTACATGGAATGCCTGACACAATGACCATTTAATTGACGATAGCTATTACCCTAAAATCAATATCCTTAAACCTTTCATACATTGTCTAATGAATTTGAAGACTTCTAAATATTCTAACTGCATTTCTATATACATATACATTTCATTTTATATGTAGCCCCTTTAATTATTTTGTGCAAAACCAAGCTTGACACTTGGTGGTAGATCATTCCAAAATGTTTATTTTATGTTTTAAGAGGTTGAAGAACAGTTGTTGTTCAGTTGCTCAGTCATGTCCAACTCTTTGCGCCCCCATGGACTGTAGCACGCCAGGGTTCCCTGTCCTTCATCATCTCCTGGAGCTTGCTCAAACTCAACGTCCATCGAGTCGGTGATGCCATCGAACCACCTCATCCTCTATTGTCCCCTTCTCCTCCTGCCTTCAGGCTTTCCCAGCACTGGTCTTTTCTAATAAGCCTGCTCTTCACATCAGGCGGCCAAAGTATTAGAGCTTCAGCTTCAGTGACATCAGTCTTCCATTGAATATGCAGGGTTGATTTCCTTTAAGATTGACTGGTTTGATCTCCTTGCTGTCTGTGCAAGGGACTCTCAAGAATTCTCCAACACCATAGTTCAAAAGCATCAGTTCTTGGATGCTCAGCCTTCTTTTTGGTCTAATTCTCACATCCATACATGACTACTGGATAAACCATACCTTTGACTATACGGACCTTTGTTGGCAAAGAAATGTCTCTGCTTTTTAATACACTGTTTAGGTTTGTCATAGCTTTTCTTCCAAGGAGCAAGCGTCTTTTAATTTCATGGCTGCAGTCGCCATCTGCAGTGATTTTGGAGCCCAAGAAAGTAAAGTCTGTCACTATTTACATTGTTTCCCCATCGAATTGAAGTGATGGAACCGGATTCCATGATTTTATTGAAAAGCAATAAAGCCCCTGAAAAAACAATTAAATAGGATGTTCTGTTCTTTCATATGTTATCAGACATTGAAGTTTACATTTATAAAGTAGCAGTTTACATTGTAATGTTTCTGTCCTGTAAAATCATTCAAAACTATGGTGACAAATTCCTTCAAACTGCAGAATACTTTGGGAAAATAATTATCTTCACTGAGCCTGCATTTTAATGTTTTATTTTTGGAACCACCTATGGTTTAACTAGTTGAGTACAGGTATAAGGTGAAGGGCTCTAGTCTGCTCAGTGACCACAGGCTATACCCCTCTGTCTCAAATATTGCAACTTGCTTTTTAGAAATGTTTTTGTTTCGATTTAATCTAAACAAGTAATAATTTATCTAAAATAAGTAGCTAATTAATAAAGGAAGAGTACATGTTTTTAGTAATTTGAGTATAACTAGATACATTTATTTTAGTCGTTTGTTAAGCTTTTCTGCAAATTCTGGTATATTATCTGCCAGTGCTTCATCATCTTTGTAACATTCTAGATTTATAAATTAGTACATGACACTTATTCTTTACACATTTAAATTTATTTCTAGGTACTAACTGCCAAAGAAAGGAAAACTCAAATTGATGATAGAAACAAATTGACTGAGCATTTTATTATCACACTGCCGATGTTGCTGTCAAAGGTACAGTTTCCATTTTCAGTTTTGTGATAGTATGCCACCAAATTTGCTTACTACACTATGCTATTAAAGTAGTTACATCTTTTTCTTTGCTTCTTCTTCTAGTATTCTGCAGATGCAGAGAAGGTAGCAAACTTGCTACAAATCCCACAGTATTTTGATCTAGAAATTTATAGCACAGGTAGAATGGAAAAGGTAAGGAACTGTAAAATTGAAATTCTGCTATTATAGTCTGTTTATTAACTGGATTATTTTATTTTCATGTTATATATAGGCTTATTATGTGACAGATGCTTAGTTTTGTTTTTTGCTATTAATCTAAATATCATAGTTTTTTTTCCTCTGCAGCATCTAGACGCTTTATTAAAACAGATTAAATTTGTTGTGGAGAAACATGTAGAATCAGATGTTCTGGAAGCCTGCAGTAAAACCTATAGCATCTTATGCAGTGAAGAGTACACCATCCAGAACAGAGTTGACATAGCTCGAAGCCAACTGATTGATGAGTTTGTAGATCGATTCAATCATTCTGTGGAAGATCTATTGCAAGAGGTTGGTTTTAAAGTTAATGTGTACATATAATAATTTTGGCTAATAATTATTCAAGGTAGCTGAGTTTGTAAATTTTTCCATTTTAAAATGAAATTTAATAGAATTCTCTAACGTTTTCACAGCTTGGCAGCAGTTTTGCAGTTCATTTTATAAAGATCAGCCTTAGTTACACTTTATTTTTATTTTAAAAAACCTGTTTCATAACGGACAGGTTTTTTTTGTTTTTTTTTCTTTTAAGGAAAATCTTTTTAAGGTCAGATTTTTTAACTTATGTTTTTCATTTTCTTTTCCTGGAATCTAATTTGCATTTTAATATTACTGAACTATTGTGATGTACTAGTGAATAGAACATGAAAATGAAGTGTGCTAATGGCTGCTCACCAGTGGTGTGCCTAGGAAAGCGGCAAGCACCTCCAACTGGTTACTTTTATAATTATTTCTGTTATTCCTGAGTCTTGCAGTCTTCCTTCAATCTATATAAGGCAACTTGGAATTCCCACAACTTTGTATGTCCTGATACCCAGGCTCATAGGATTTCTTTTTAATCCCTATAATCAATTTTCCCCTATTTTTAATTTTAACTTAATTTTTTCAACTATTTTAAATTTTTCATTGTGATTTTGCAGTTACACATGTAAGTGACAGTCAGTAAAATGTTTGAAATAACCATTAAAATCTTTAAAGTATATATCCTTCAACTCAGCAGTTTCAAGGAATTTATCCAGAAAAGGGTACAAAGTCGTGTTTATGACATTGTTTAAAATGCAAAAGTGGTCATCTCTTGGTTTTGGACTTACAGGTGTTGTTTATTTTCTGGTATTTTGCTTATTTGTACTTTTTCATTTACCAACAGTGAATATGTATTTTTTGTATAATTTAAAAGAATTTTTCTTTATATGGTATGTATTAATACACTTTCATGTGAATTTGAGGATGAGTAAATTTATGGTAGTGAGGTGCTATCTGCTTTCTGTTTATAGGGAGAAGAAGCTGATGATGATGATATTTACAATGTTCTTTCTACATTAAAGCGGTTAACCTCTTTTCACAAGTATGTCATTTTATTTAAAGTAGATTTAGTGAATATCCTATATTAGTTAACATAAAACAAACTGATTGTAATGTTTAACATCTGTAACAATGGGAAATTTTAGAAAAATATTGAGATGTAAATTTTTTATTACTCAGATTTTCTCAAGATAGATTGAGTTTTTTGTTATTATTTGATGACTTACAAAATAATATTTATCTTTCAGCATAGTGAATGTACACTCTACACTGTAAAAACTTGAAGATAATTAGTTTTATTAACAAATTAGATGGGCTTATTCTGTAAGCTAGAGTTTTATAGGTATAATTTTCAGTTCATAGATCTTAGAAAGCTTGCTAAATAAGAATCACAATTTTGATAAAAGCCATAAAAGCTATTTCATATGCTTTTTTTCCCTGAATTGTTCTTGTTTGTCTGTTTATTATTGTATTCTTACTGTGTAGACAGAACAGTTGGATTTGAGTAAGGAAAAAAGGCTCAGATCAGAAATAGGTATCATTTTCAAATTCTACTTTACATATCCTTTGTAATGAAACATGCTTGTCTTCTCCTTAAAGAGGGGGAAGTAAAGAACTTTGTTGTGAAAAAGAATATTTAGGTATAGCTCTTACTTTAATGAATACTTCAGAGTCATTTCAAAAGCAATGTCTAAAATCTAAGTCTTTTCTATATACACAAGTACATTTTTGGAATACCATGGAGAAACAGACTCATATCTGAAAAAAATATTTTGACATCTGAAAATAAAAGCTGACAACCAGTGTCAAAACTCCTTTTCAAGAAAATATTTTGATACTTGAAAATAAAAGTTGACAGCCAGTAATCATACTGTTTTTAGTAGCAGAGCTCATGAGAATTTTCAGTGTCAGTCTTACCTCATTCAGAAGTCCTCAGCCCATATAGACAGTTGCACTAAAGTTTTTGAACTGTGCTGTATTTCCCTTACCCTGACTTTGTCTTTCGTGTCTTTTGTTATCTCCATCTTGTGATGATTACAGATCTCTTTCAAAAATACGCATGTATTTATACTTAGAAATTGTAAATGAATTTGTTTAAATATGCTTTAAAATATACTAGAAAAATGGTAACTTTCACTTAAACATATGAAGTTTTATTATTATTGATTTATCTTAATGAATTCCTAATATTAACTTCTACTCTCTTTCTCTACCCACCTCTGTCCTCTTCTCTCACTCTCATTCCCCTCTTCCCTCATTTTTTCTTTTCTGTCTCTCTCTTTGTCTCTCCCCCTCTTTCTCTTTTTTCCTTCTAAATTTGGAGACTTGAACATCTCCTTATGGAACTTTTACACTTCTACTGGAAAATGAAATTATGTTATTTTTTCCTCCATTGAAACTGAGCTCAACAAATTTAAACTTTCCTCCACTCTAGAATAAAGTTAATGCGTCTATGTTTATTTTAGCGCTCATGATCTCACAAAATGGGATCTATTTGGTAATTGCTACAGATTATTGAAGACTGGAATTGAACATGGAGCTATGCCAGAACAGGTAGGAGTTTATCATTATTCCTTCCATGTCATTTTATTTATTTATTTATTTATTTTGGCTGTGTTGGGTCTTAGTTGCTGCTTGCAACTCCATTGCAGGATGCATATGGGATTTAGTTTCCCAACCGGGGATTGAACACAGCCCTCCTGCACTGGGAGCACAAAGTCTCACCCACTGGACTGCCAGCAGAGTCCTTCTGTGTTATTTTAGAAAGCTAAGCTTTTCTGAGATCATGTAGGATTATCAAAAGCCTTTCATGGAAACATAGTTGACAATTCTTAAATGCAGCCACCTCCTCTGAGAATTATCACCATAGTGATTGAGTGTTACAGATAGGTATATTTTACCCTCAGATTTGAACAGAAAAAAATAGAAAAAGTTTGCTATAATGTAGCAGAAGTTTAATATGAATATTTAATTTTGAAGTAAGTATTGTCACTCTTTTGGGGAAAATACCATTAATTAATCTAGAAGCAATTTCAAAACCTGATCAATTTAATATAAGGAAAATTTCTGATCATGTGTGTTTCAGGCACTGTTCTAGGTATTGATAAGAGTAAGCCTTAGATATGGCTTAGTTTTTGTGGAAGAATCATAGTTAAATAAGTTTAGAGGCTTTTAGCAGATTTTAGACTTTTTTGTATTGATATGTAAGTTGGAGTGAAAAAGTTTCTCTAGTCTGAAAGAGATTCTGTAAGTTATCATACAGAGAATTAAGAATATAATACTTCTATATGAGACTTAAGTTGTGAGTTATTAATTAGCAATGATAATTATTGCTAATTAACAGTAACAATCTGTTGTTAAGAAGTAAGAGTTATTTTGTACATTGCAGACACTCATTCATGTAGACCAAAATATTAATACTATCCCTGTGGTTAGGTACAGATGATGTTTAAGGGTGAGTTCATCCATTCTTGTTTTGGTAATATGGAATGCTTAGATGACACTTCATTATACTAAAGCAATAAGAATGTCAGTAGATGTAACAAAATTATTAATTCATGTTAAAACTTAATTGCAGAAACCATGCTTTATTATTGCTATGATAAAATCTTAAGTTGCCTTAATTCATGTTTTTGATCTCTACTTTGTAGGGACTCTTAATAATAAATGTCCCTGATTGTATTAGATGTTTTATTACAGTTTGTGCAAAAATGTTGAATATTTGACCCCTTGTTTGTTCTTCATTTATTGTTGACTCTTCCAACTTTCATCCTCTTTTTATCTCAAACTTTTCGGTAGCCTAAATGCAATTCACTGATACTCTAAGCTGTGCTTCAGAGTTGAAATGATAGAGTTAAGATAATCTTTTTTTGGTCTACTTATTTTCCTCAAGAAAAGAATAAGAATAGCACTTTGCTGTTTTATCTGGAGATTATAACTATATCTAAATTTCTTTTTAATTCTTAATACTATCATTTCTCAGTGGTCTTTTAAAATTTTATTTATTTATAATTGAATGATAATTGCTTTATAGTCAGTATCATTTTTTGTTTTAGATGTGACTTGTTATAGTCTCATAATATTTTTTGGTGATTATGCTGGTTTTCTGTTATTTATTTGTACTAAATATGCATTATTTACCCCATATTATTTTAATTTCTTTGAGTAAAAAAACATATTTATGTGATATTTGCTTTAGCTTTGTTAACTTCTTAGACACATTCTTTAAACTTTAATCACGTGTATGCATTTTGAGTGCATCATTACTAGATTGTACTCTTCTTCATTTTAGCAATTAGAAATTATTTAACATTTAACAGCTCTTAGAAACATCTCTTTAGATACCCAGTATTGAAAATCCAAAACGTGAATTCAGTCATTTCTTCATAGGACCATGAAAAAAAAAAAGTAGAAGTGTTAGTCGCTCAGTTGTGTCCAACTGTTTGCGACTCCGTAACTGTAGCTCGCCAGGCTCTTCTGTCCATGAAATTCTCCAGGCGGGAATACTGGAGTGTGTAGCCATTGCCATGCAAGCTTGCTTTTTTAGATTCCAGTTCTGTTCCTTCCATTTAGAATCCAAAATATATATCAAAAAACCACCACAGTGTGTACTATTATTAAACCTCAGTTATGCTTAACCTTTTGAAGATAGATTAAAATTTATTTACCAACTTGTTTTGTGGAACTGTATTGTCCTTTTATGGTTGATTGTTCATTTTCTATGGTAACCATTTCAATGAGAAGTTTTACAGTCCCACTCTTTGGGATTAACTGAATTCTTTTTTTCCTTCCTCTTTCCATGATCTCATTTCAGTGCTATTTTAACTATTACAGTAGAATATGTAAAACCAAATTTTAAAAAATCTACCTGTTCATAAAATGTTTTTAAAGTTGAATTATAAAAGTTAGAAAAATTAACTTGTTTCCTTCAGTTCATCAGCTGTCTATTTCCCGTAGTTGCACACTCACGTTTGCACTTGCTCTCTCCCTCTTTCTCTCTTTGCCCCATATAATAATATGCATGTGCAAAAATAAATATTAATAATACTCTAGAATTTTTCTCCAGCCCTGGATCCAAGTCATAATAATGCATTACATTTTTGTAATATCTCTGGGGTTTTTTTTGGTCTCCTTTAAATCTGAATGGTCATTCAGGCTTGTCTTTTATGACATTTTGAAGAGTACAGATGAGTTATTTTATAGAATGTTCTCCATTTAGTTTTGTCTGATCTGCATGTTTAGATTTAGATTATGCATTCTTGGCAGGAATGCTACATAAATGGTACTGTTTTCAGTGAATCACATCAGGAAGCACATGATGGCAGTTTGTTCAGTATTGATAATAATTAATTTTGATCACTTTAGTAAGTGAGGTCTGCCAAGTAACTCCTGTGTAGAGTTGCCATGTTCTTTTTTAATTCGTAATCTGTGGGAAGATTCCTTAAGACTGTATATAATCCTGTTTCCTATCAAATTTTGACATAATAATTTGACCATTCATTTATGATTTTGCCTGACTCATTTATTACTATGATAGCCACAAAATGGTAACTTAAGTAGTGATTTTCTGTCTTTTATTTTATATTTATTTGGCGCCCCTCCGCTGTAAGAAAGAGATTTTCCTTACTGCCAATAGTTATTTACTTATGTATTTGTTCGTTAGTTTGCCTTTAAAAATTTTAAACTTATTTTTAAAAATTTAGTAGCATAATGGACTTATGGTTTCCTGTTTTATTCCTGTTCTGTTCATCTGGTTAAAACAGTACTGTGGTTATTTATTTTGGTGCTCAAATTGTCGTATTTAGCCAGGCAGAATTTTCTTTTTGAGCATTACAATACTTTCTGGCTCAAGAATATGTTCCAAGGTCTGTTTAGGCCCTGCCCTATGCTAATCAATTCTTAACCTAGGGAAAACATGACTCTTACTGCAACTCCTTGACACAGTAGTCATTAGCTTATATAGAACGTGCGTTTCAGAATTCATTGTAGTATTCATACTTTATTTTTAGTAAAAAAAAATGAAGGCAAAAAAATTTAAATATTTAAATTCTTCTTATCCTGTTTTGTATTTCTTGTTAGTATATCTGTAAGTTATCCAAAACTCCTCTTAGGCAACATCTAAGAAAAATTAAATATTAAAATTCTGCTTTAATACATAGTTCCAAGAATTATCTTTCTATAGTCTAAAAATTGAAAGCCAATAAAGAAAAATTCATAAATTATTTTGGTAAATATTGGCTATATAACAATAGTGTGATTAAACACATAAAAAAGGAAGTTAATCATGTCNTTAATACATAGTTCCAAGAATTATCTTTCTATAGTCTAAAAATTGAAAGCCAATAAAGAAAAATTCATAAATTATTTTGGTAAATATTGGCTATATAACAATAGTGTGATTAAACACATAAAAAAGGAAGTTAATCATGTCAGTAACTTTGGACCTGTCAAGCCATCAGTAATAGAAAATTTTAGTTTTGTGTTTATTATGTACCAGGTACTATTTTAAGTCTTTATATGCATACATTTGTTGAAGCCTCCTGACAACCCTATGGAATATATATCATTATTCTCATTTTATTGATTATTAAACTGAAGCAAATAGACTTTAACTTCCCCAAACCCTCATAACTGCTTCATACCTTCTTAAACCAAGCTTTTAAATTCTTTTCATTGTATTTTCAAATTTTCTACTGCTAGTTTACTACTACTCTTTATAGTATCCCATGCCTTCTAATGTTTGTCCCATGTCAAACTCTTATTATTTTGCATTTTTATATTTTTTCTGAACTTCTTTTATATTGTTCTAGTGAGAATTACGGGGAGAGATTAGATGCTGATACTTTATCATTGTGAACTGAAAATCAACACCTTTTTTTTTTTTTGGCTATGCTGAATCATCATTGCTGCACAGGCTTCTGTAGTTTCAGTGAGTGGGAGGGAGCTGCTCTCTAGTTGCAGTGCATGGGCTTTTCATTGTGGTGGATTCTCTTCTTGCAGAGCACAGGCTCTAAGAGTTTCTAGAAGGTTTCGGTAGTTGCAGTCCCTGGACTCTCGAGCACAGACTCAGTGGTTATGTGCATGGGCTTAGTTGCTCCTGCACATGTGGGATCCTCCTGAAACAGGGATCAAACTTGTCTCCTGCATTGGTAGGTGGATTCTTTACCATTGAGCCACCAGGGAAGCCCTCAACATATTTCTTTAGACATAACATAGTATATGGGATTAAGTTTAATTTTAGTCAAGTTATTGCTTATGATTACAATAAGGCTTATTATATAAATAATGGGACCTTGTTTTCTGTAGAAGTATATCGATGTAGTCATGCTTTCCTTGAAAGACTACATACTTATCTCATTGACTGGGCATAGAAATGTTTTCACTTACCAACTTCTTACTGTTCTTTGGGCATGCCATATCAGAACTTTTTGGAACATCTTCACAACCCTTCCACACACATCTGCTTAATTCTCTGGTCCTTATTGACCAAAAATGTGTTTGAGTGTTAGATTTTGGAGGTATAAGGGTATCTTGGAAGCAGTGTTTAACCTCAAGAGACTTTTGATCTTTTTAAAAATTCTACCTCCTTAATATGTCTTCCTGTCATCATTCTTCTAGCCCTACAGCCATTTCCTTAGTTTCACCCTTCATATCTTCTCTTGGAGATCATAGCAGTAGCTGCCTATTTTGTCTTAGTAACCTGAGCTTCATCCTCTGTCCAGTCTAGGTTCTGTTCCAGTAATTTTCAACTATAGGTATGTGTCAGAAAACGTTATAGAATTGTTGGGGTTTTTTGTTGTTGTTGTTTTTGTTTGTAATACTGACATACTTTCAAATACCATTCTGAGAAAAAATTAGTGTGATCCTTTTGGAAGGTTATTTGTCAGTCTCTATCAAAATTAAAAGTGGACATACCTTTCATTGAGCATTAGTAGTTTGAGGAATTTAGACTACAGGCATGTACTTGGACATAGATACAAAGATATTCATTGCAAATTACTTATAAAAATTTAAAACTTAAGATAATTTTAAATGTTCAGAAACAGAAAACTGGTTATCTGTGGAAGGACAGTTTTGATTCTGTGTAAAACTGTGTAGTCATAATTAAAAAAGTGGAGTTGATATTATTTGTTCTATAATATTCTCTGTGAGAAGAAATTTTATGAAAAAAGCAAGGAACAGAACAATGTAAATGTAAAAGGATGATAAGATTTATATATACATGTACCTTTTGATTGACAGACTATTCCTGTAATGATACATAAGAAATTAACAGTGACTTTACTAGTGGCTTTCTCAGTGGAAAACTAGAGATTCGTAGTGGTCAAAAAACTTAATTTTAAGTGGGTAGGTAATTTAGGAGTTTGGGATTAACATATACACAGTACTATGTGTAAAACAGATAACCAACAAGGACCTTCTGTAAAGCACAGGGAACTATACTTAGTATTTCATAATAACCTATATGGAAAAGAATCTGAAAAATCTGTACACACACACACACACACACACACACACGTATGTATTACTGAATCACTTTGCTATATACCTGAAACTAACACAACTTTGTAAATCAACTATACTTCAATAAAAACAAATTATTGTAAATTTTACCATTATACTTACTACTTTTTAAGTTTAAAAACCAGGTGTTTAAGACCAGTAGGGTAAGGTATGGAAGAGGAGCAAGATAAGGGTATGCAATTGATACAAATTACAATGTATAAAAGGCAGTTGTTTAGTAATAAACACTGGCAAATGAAACTTGAGAAATATGTGCCATTGACAATAGCACCAAAAGACGCAAAATACTTAGGTATAAATCCCACAAAATATGTTCAGGGTATGTATACTGAAAACTATAAAACACTAATGGTAGAAATCAAAACACTAATGATAGAAGATTTTAATGAATGAAGATAAATCGAGTTTGTGAATTACAAACTTGATTTGTGTTGTTTAAATGTCAATTCTCCCCAAACTGATCTTAGCTTTAGCACAATTCCAGTTAAAATCTCAGCAAAATTTTTTTGTAGAAAGTGACAACTTGATACTAAAATTTATATGGAGAGGAAATAAAATAACCAAAAGAATGTTTTAAAAATGAATGAAGAAGATTCACTCTACTTGATTTCAAGACTATAAAAAGTTTTAGTGTGACGTTGATGAGAGGATGCTGCTGCTTCGAACCCAGGTGTCCCACATTGCAGGCAGAGGCTTTAACCTCGGCACCACCAGGGAAGCCCGCCAAGTCGCTTCAGTCATGTCCAACTCTGTGTAACCCCATAGACATAAATAAATCAAAGGAACAATATAGAGAATCCAGAGATAGACCCACACATATATGGTCAATTGATTTTTGAAAAAGGTGTCAAAGCAGTTCTTTGGAGAAAGGATGATCTTTTCAAAAGTGACGCTGAAATGGCTGGATATCCATATGCCAACCTCACCCAAAAAAAAGAATCTCAGTTCATTTACTTAACTTAAAATAGACCATAGACCTAGAACGTGCAGCCTTTAGTAGCTGTGGTTCCTGGGCTGTGGAGCTCTGGCTCAATAGTTATGTGCAAGGGCTTAGTTACTCCTCCATATGTGGAATCTTCCCGAAACAGAGATCAAACTCATGTCTCCTGCATTGGCAGGCAGATTCTTTACTACTGAGCCCTTTTATTGTTTGAATATTTTGCTTGAGTTTTTCAAGCTTACAATTTAAAAAAATTTATACAGTATGCATATTGGTAATACAACAGTGGATGATCTCTCATTCCCAAAACACATATAGGATTTAGGAATCTCTCCTTTTTATTAAATAATTTTTGTCACTTTATAACACTATGATTTGCTTCCATGTTTGTGCTTTCTTGCATTTACTCAAAAATATTACTGTAAACTCTACTCTTTGCTACATTGATTCTTCTTGCTCACTGTTATTGTTATACAATAAAACTGCCTTGTCTTCCTGCCTATGTGAAGAATTTTAACATATATATAGATTTATGTGGTTACCACCACAGTCAGGATGCAGAACAGTTTCATCATCCCCCAAACTTCATATTATCCCATTGCAGTCATATGCTTGCACCACCTACATACAACTACTGGAAATCACTCCTCTGTTTTGCATCACTATAGTTTTGTCTTTCTGAGATTTCCAAATAAATGAAATTTTATAATATAAACCCTGAGCATGCCTTTGAGATTAAATCAGGTTATTGTGTGAGTCAGTTGTTGGTTTGTTTTTACTGCTCATTGTTAGTCCTTTGTGTAGATAATTATGTTGGTGAAAAAGTAATTGTGGTTTCAAGCCATAAATTTTAAATCATTATAGCTAGGCTCAAACAAGTCTTTATTATTCAAAATAGAGACCACTACAATCAACACATTTTTGCCAATGAGACATAAATTTGTTTATTCCTGTAACGTAAAAAAATCTATGCTTCGGGGTTTCAAGAATTCTTGGAAAGCATTTTCTGCCTCCTGCTGGTTGTGAAAGCATTTTCCTTCCAAAAAGTTATAGAGATGCTTGAAGAAGTGGTAGTCGGTTAGCTAGAGGTCAGGTGAATATGGGAAATGAGGAAAAACAGCGTAGCCCAATTAGTTCAACTTTTGAAGCATTATTTGTGTGACATGTGGTCGGATATTGTCATGGAAAAGAATTGGGCCCATTCTGTTGACCAATGCCAGTTGCGATTCTTGCAGTTTTTGGTGCATTGCTGAGCATGTTTCTCAGATGTAATGGTATCTCTGGGATTCAGAAAACTGTTGTGGATCAGACTACTAGCAGACCACCAAAGAGTGACCATGACCCCTTTTTGGTGCAAGTTTCGCTTTGGGAAGGGCTTCTTCTTGGTCCAACCACTGAGCCAGCTGTTGCCAATTGTCATATAAAATTCCACTTTTTGTAACACAGAACGGTCCAATAGAGAAAGGGTTTGTTGTTGTTGCATAAAATAATAGAAGACAACACTTCAAAACAATGATTTTTTAAATTTATAGTCAGCTTATAAGGCACGCATGTATGGAGCTTTTTAACCTTTCCAATTTGCTTCAGATGCCAAGCAACCATAGAATGGTTGATGTTGAGTTCTTGGGCAACTTTTCATGCAGTGGTTAAGAGGATCAGCTTCAGTGATCCTCTGAACTGGTCATTGTCAACTCCCGACGGCTGGCCACTACTCAAGTGTCTTCTCTTCTTTGCGAAACTTCTTGAATTGCCACATGCTGTATGTCCGTTAGCAGTTCCTGGGCCACATGTGTTGTTGGCGTTGCAAGTTGTCTTTGCTGCTTTACAACACATTTTGAACTCGAATTAAAATATCGAATTTGCTTTTTGGGTAACATAATTTCCCTAGTCTAAAATAAACAGCAAGTAATAAGTCTTTAGCAAAAAAACATAAAGCAAAAAATGTGCATTAAAATGGTATACAACATAATCACATTTATTTAAGAATGTATTCCAGTATCAAATGGCAAAGTTCAGCAGTGCAAAACTGCAGTTACTTTTGCACCAACCTATGCATCACTGTTTTTAGTTATTCAGTTGAAAATATTTGGGTTGTTTTCAACTCTTGGCTATCACAATAAAAAACACTGTAAATATTTATGTAGTCTTTTGTTTGAACATAAGTTTTCATTTCTCTAAAGTAAATTCCCAGGAGTGTAATTGCAGGGTCTTATGGTAAGTATATGTTTAACTTTATTAGAAACTGCCAAACCATTTTCCAGAGTAACTGTACCATTCTGCATTTCTACCAGCAATGTGTGAAAGTTACAGTTGTTTTGAATTCTCATCAGCACTTCATATTGTCAGCAATTTTTACTCTAGCCATCTGAGTAGATATATAGTGGGGTTTCACTGTGTTTTTTAATGTATGTTTTCTTAATGCTAATGATGTTAAACATGTTTACATATACTTATTTGCCAGCCTTATATCCATTTTGATGAAACCATGTTGGCTATTAATTATTACCTTAAAGGCTCTTTTTATTCATGTTAACCAAGTCTAAATATGATAAATAAAAAAGACCAGTTTTGGATATTAGAAGCAGACTAGTATTAAGTTCAGTTCATTCTTTTGTCATGCACTTGTCCACTAAAAAAATTTGATCGTCCTTCCCCTCAAAGTGTCTTACAAACAGAAAAAAAGTAAGAGTCTTAATTTATCCCAGTCATTATGTGGATTTTCAGAATTTTATTACTTTGCCAGGCAAAGGAGGAACATAGCAGGCTAGCACCTCAAGAACTGTGCCCCCAGGTTTTCAGAATTTTAAACACGTCCCGTATATGTAGATGATTAAATCTATACATGCATATATATTACATAAACTTTTTTCCCATTCTTAGTATCATAATCATTTTTCCTATTATTAGTTTATTGTCAGATTTTATTTTCCAGACAAATTCAGTTTTTCAAAACTTTAAACTTTCTAAGATTTTATATCTCTTAGTCTTAACTTACATGTAATAAATACAGTTCACCTTCATCTCCAAGATATATCATTAGTTATAGGTTGAATGATTCTCATTGATTCAATCTTCTAATCAAAGATAGAGCTAGCTCCTTTAAATAGATTAAAGTAATTAATTTTTTTAAAGGACTAATAAAAAAGAATTTTTATGTTGGTTAGGGTAATACTAGCTGCTATAATAGAGTAATCTTAGTATCTCAGTGGCTTAAAACAATAGAAAGTAATTTCTCACTTACATAACCATAAAGCACAATTGCAGGAAGTAGGTGTCACTGCACAGCCAAGTCATTCAGAGACCCATGGTCTCCTTGATTGTTGGTATCCTGCTGGCAGATAGAGGAGGAAAGGATGAAGAAAGCAGTCCTGCTTCTTAACTAATTTTTGCCCAAAAGTATGCAGTATACGTTACTGTGACCTTCTGGGAACATTACCTTGTGCAAAAATTAGGTCAGAAGAGTAGAGTTGGAAGAAATTCTTAGTCAGGAGACTAATACTTGGTATTATTCAGTTCAGTTCAGTTCAGTTGCTCAGTTGTGTCTGACTCTGCAACCCCATGGACCACAGCACGCCAGGCTTCCCTCCATCACCAACTCCCGGAGTTTACCCAAACTCATGTCCATTGAGTCGGTGATGCCATCCAATCACTTATCCTCTGTCATCCCCTTCTCCTCCTGCCTTCAATATTTCCCAGCATCAATGTCGTTTCAAATGAGTCAGCTCTTCGCATCAAGTGGCCAAAGTATTAAGAGTTTCAGCATCAGTCCTTCCAGTGAACACTCAGGACTGATTTCCTTTAGGATGGTTGGATCTCCTTGCAGCCCAAGGAACTCTCAAAAGTCTTCTCCAACACCGCAGTTCAAAAGCATCAATTCTTAAGCACTCAGCCTTCTTTATAGTCCAGCTCACACATCCGTACATGACTACTGGAAAAACCATAGCCTTGGCTAAATGGACCTTTGTTGGCAAAGGTCTCTGCTTTTTAATATGCCGTCTAGGTTGGTCATAACTTTCCTTCCAAGGAGTAAGCGTCTTTTAATTTCATGGCTGCAGTTGCCATCTGCAGTGATTTTTGGAGCCCCTCAAAATAAAGTCAGCCATTGTTTCCACTGTTTCCCCATCTATTGGGTATTATTAAAAGATCCTTTCCAGAGTCAGAGCAGTGTTAGTCAAGAAAAGGCAGAAGCACTATCCTGCTCCTAGGTTAGAATTATCTTTCAGCTTTTTCAGTTTTTAATTGCTTGTCTTTCTTATTTTACTTGTACTACAAAAAGGTGAAGTTGCTAAATAAAAATGACTTTCAGATTTAGGATAACATTGCTAGTACGGGAGATAAAAATCAATATGACTGATGTAAAGCCTGGAAGAAAGAGTTCTGAATTTTCTTTTGAAGTGTGATTAGCTATATTGTTACATAATTATAACTGTGAGAAAGTAAAATGTTTCCCAATCAACGAGAGTGAGCTTTTTATTTTAAAATAATAGTGTGGAGCCCTTCTGAAGTAAACATATGATGAATACCATTGTATTGAAATTTTAAATGGGATGCTGTATAGGTATTGAAGTGACCTGTTTCTCTCTTCTAAATCTAAGGAACTTGTGTACAACTTTGAAATAAATTTTGAGTAATTCCTAGTATATAAGTCATAGAAATGTAGAATGAAAAGAAATAATATTTATAATGATTAGGCTAGATATAACCAAAGTTAAGCAGATCTTCAACAATAACTTTTTTCCATATCTTAATTTCCCATTGATTAATGGTTTTTGTATATCACTTTTCTAGTAATCTAACAATACAGATAGTTTCAAATTCAAGAAAAAGTTTTAAATCACACAAACCACTTCAATACTTTTTTTATAAAGTAGAAGGTGTCTCAGGACCAAAAGTGTACCATATTGAGTATCTTCTACGTGTAGTAAGAGGATTTCTTTAGCATTAATGTTCATAAGTTGACGGTGTTTCAGTAAGTCTTGATTCTGGCATTCTGACATAAATCAGGCATTTAATTATCATGTTTAATAAAACCTTGACATCTCATTAGTATTGTATGAAAAGCAGCACCACTCATCCTTCTAATTCTGATGAGTTATTTTCAGAGCTGAGAAGATGCACTGGATCTGAAACCTGAAAATTTTAAAGTAAAACCAATCAAATTTCTACTTCCTGAAGTAGTCCACTTACTGATTTCTCTTTTGATTTCTCTTATACATATATTCATTTTAAGATTTTTAGTCTATCTAGAGGGGAAAATAATAGAGACACTATAATAATGGAGTATCATATCTGATATGCTTTATTGCGGTAGAGATATATCATGTATTCTAACAAAAATGATAATAAAACCCCTATCCAAAATGAAATTTTCTTTTTTTTAATGTTCTTAATTTTTATTTTCCTAAACTCTACTGTTTGCCTTGCTGAAATATATGGATAATATTTTATAGAATAAGGGTTCAGTCCTAATAAAAAATGAAAAGGTGCTCATCTCCATTGATAATTAGAAAAATATAAATTAATACCACATTAAGATACTACTCATGCATAAAATGATGTCACCAGATGTAAAACATATGATGACATCAAATGTAGTTAAAAACATGGAGCCCCAAGAACTGTCTAAGAATATTAGATATAGCCACTTTGGACAAAAATTTGGTACTATCTCCTGTAAAGTTAAATACACACATACCCAGCAATCCTGTTCTCAGAGCAGAGGTTCTCAAAATGTGGTGCAGGGATCCTGGGAGATTTCCAAGGCAGGCTCATAAGGTCAAACTATTTTCATAAAAGAGAGAGATGTCATTTGCTTTCTCTCACAAGTGCAAATTGAAGTATTCGGTGTTGTATCAAAGAATATCCACATTTATCTACAAACATTAATCTGTGACAGTATTTTCTTCATATACTTCAGTCATTAAGTTTTATATATGTTTATGCACATTTCTGTGTGAGTGTTATATTTCATATGAAAAACTCTATAAACAAATTAAGTAATCATTTAAGTGTAACATTTGGATAAAACAATTTCTTCAATATCTTCTAAAAAATTTGACTGAGTAAAGTATTCATGACAATGCATTTTTGTTTAAAGCATAGTGTATTCTGGTCCATATTTATTGAGATGCATTATATCTGTATTCTCTAGATTGATTGATTGGTTTGTCTTTTTTAACTAAATATTATTTTGTGCATTCTTATTAATTCTACAACTATTTGGACTTGAAACTTTATTGTAAGATAAAAACTATGATAAGTATTGTTCTCTTAATGTACAAACGTAAATTATGTCTCATTTGTTTGAATTTTTTATTTGATACAGATAGTCGTACAGGCACTGCAGTGTTCCCATTACTCGATTCTTTGGCAGTTGGTGAAAATTACTGATGGTTCTCCTTCCAAAGTAAGTAAGAGTTTCCGTAGGCAGAAGGATTATTATTAAAGCACAATAATCTTGCTTAACTCATTATATTATTTTTATTACTATAATTTTAATAAAATATATAATTGTTATCAATTCTTGTTTTATCCTAAACATATATATATATATTTTTTTACATCTTTGAAGGATAAACAGTTTTTCAAGCAATATCCACAGAGTTGTATGTATACATGAAGTTTAAATTCTTTTAAGAAATAACTGTACTTCAAACCACAAGAGCTTTGATAGGTGATATGCTGTAATATTGAAAGACAGTAGTGTATAGGNTTTTTTACATCTTTGAAGGATAAACAGTTTTTCAAGCAATATCCACAGAGTTGTATGTATACATGAAGTTTAAATTCTTTTAAGAAATAACTGTACTTCAAACCACAAGAGCTTTGATAGGTGATATGCTGTAATATTGAAAGACAGTAGTGTATAGGTTTCAGTTCTGGCATTATGGCACCTTGGGGCCCAAACTAAACAAACTTTTGTTTCTGAACCTTTTAAATCATTGGATAAAAAAATTTTTTTTGAATCTTTAACGTACCCATGACCATGCAAAACAAAATACAAACCAAAAGTTAAGTGAAACTCAGATCCAAGAAAGTCAAGCAGAGTACTAACACCTACTTAATTTTGAGGATATTTGCTAATCTAGACAAGTCCCAAAGCCCTCCTGAAGAGGAATGTCTAATAAGTAGCATGTCCCTTGATAAAGCTGGGATCCCAAAAAAGAGCTACTCCCAGCATAAGGGTAAATTAGAAATAAACTCATACCAGTTCCATTCATGAGGGAATAAATAAGATTTGGATTATGTTCTATAATGGTAATATCCCCAAGCACCTAAGAGAATCAAATATAAATCCTTTCTGAAGGAAGTTGCCTCAGAGAATTTTCCAGAGTTTTAAGAAAAATGAGCTCATATTAAAAAACCAACTTTACTAAAAAGACTAGAAACCATGAAGAGATTCAGACTAAAAAATATTTTATACATTGAAATTATCTGACATAAATGCAAAACAAATATATTTCAATTGTGTTATGAAATCAAAGGGGCTTGAACGTATGCTGAAATAGCAAACACTTGATAAAGAACCAAGAGACTATGATGTTTACATATCCTCAGCTTAACAAAACAGAAGCTATTCAACCAGGAACATTTCCATATAGAACCAACTGCTTGATACAGAGTATTCTTTTCTCCAGGAAAGAATTTTTTTTCTTTTCATCTTTTCCATTGAATGATTGGAGGATTTCTGTGCCTTTGGAAGTAATTGGGAGTTTGTTCATTTTCAGTTAGAAGGCGGTTGATATATTTATTGGCTTTTTGGTTTTTTTCTATTTTATTAAAAGTTTTAGTCTTGAAAAGCAAAAATCAAGGTTAATCTTCTTTTATTGGAAACAAAAAACCACTTTAAAACTATATAACATTTTCATGTTTTTTGAAATATTCTTTATATGAAAAGATTAAAGGAGAGTGTATATATATAAGTTAAAACTTGAAAGCAAGAGTTTATATATTACGCATAATTAGTTTATTTGAATTTTTCACTTAGTTTATTTGACTATTGTTTTTCCACTGAGATCATTTTGATTGTCTGAGTTATTTGTATTTTAACTGAATGTTGATAACTGCATTTTAGTAAATTTGAAATACACACTAGCCTAAAACTTTAGCATAGTTTGTGGTTATTTCCTTCATTTAATTTAAATTTTGTCCCTTTACAATTAAATTCCATAATTAGAGTAAGAATCTATTCTTGGACCTCCTTCTTTGAATATTTTGTTTTTTAACCCCAACCAGAGATTGAACCCATGCCCCCCTGCTTCGGAAGCACAGAATTTTANCAGGTCAGATGGTCTGGTATGCCCATCTCTTTCAGAATTTTCCACAGTTTATTGTGATCCACACAGTCAAAGGCTTTGGCATAGTCAATAACGCAGAAATAGATGTTTTTCTGGAACTCTCTTGCTTTTTCGCTGATCCAGCGGATATTGGCAATTTGTTCTCTGGTTCCTCTGCCTTTTCTAATAACCATCTTTAACATCTAGAAGTTCACGGTTCACATATTGCTGAAGTCTGGCTTGGAGAATTTTAAGCATTCCCCATGTAATTTCCTCAGTCATAGCAAAAATATGAAGTGATGGACGGACTGGTGTTATAGCTCAGTTTTATTGGCAAGCAAAGGAAAATACATCCTCGAGGTGTGAGGGTAGTCCAATCCAAAATACAAGAAAAGAAAAGCCCGAGGCTCAATTTTGGCTCCTGTCTTTCTGTTTTCTTTCCTCCCCCTGAGCCTACCCTACGTTAATTGGGTAGCTAGGAGGACTGCTTGTTTTACCTAAGGTCCTCACTCCTTCGTTTCTTCTATTTTCGCAGGCTTTTCCCTTCCTTGTCTTTTTGCCACCGCCATTTTGGACCTTTTTTCCCTATTCTCACTACCTAACGATATCTTTCAGCATTTGCAGATCAGCATCCCTAAAGCCAAACTTGCTACCTTGGCATTTGCTCCTGTATTAACTATCTTGGTGACTTATACCATAATCCATCTAGTAGGCAACTACCTAGAAATTAGGAGTCACAGCAACATCCTGTGTTCCTGTTAGCTCCTCAGTTCAGTTCAGTTCAGTCACTCAGGTGTGTCTGACTCTTTGCGACGCCATGAATTGCAGCACGCCAGGCCTCCCTGTCCATCACCAACTCCTGGAGTTCACTCATACTCATGTCCATTGAGTCGATGATAAAATCAAGTCATCTCATCCTCTGTCGTCCCCTTCTCTTGCTGCCCCTATTCCCTCCCAACATCAGAGTCTTTTCCAATGAAAAGTACTGGAATTTCAGCTTTAGCATCATTCCTTCCAAAGAAATCCCAGGGCTGATGTCCTCTAGAATGGACTGGTTGGATCTCCTTGCAGTCCAAGGGACTCTCAAGAGTCTTCTCCAACACCACAGTTCAAAAGCATCAATTCTTCAGCACTCAGCTTTCTTCACAGTCCAACTCTCACATCCATACATAACCACTGTTAGCGCCTAAATTCTATCAATTCTGCTGCTTTACACTCTGTTAACGTCTTTACTGACATTTTATTTTTAGGCCCAATATTTTATTTTCAGGTTATTCCTATGGCGTCTGTTAATATATGATGAACTGTAGGATGATAGTTTGAAGCATAAGCTTTAGAGTCAGATGGCACTAGGTATGGATCCTTACTCTATCACTTAAAATCTCTAGATGCCCTGAACCTCAGTTTCCTCCTCTGTAATATAGGCATATTAATCAGTTACTTCATAGGGTGATTGTGAGACTTAAATTTATGCCTGTTCATCGTCGTTCATTCAGTTGCTCAGTTCGACTCTATAACTCCATGAACTGCAGCATGCCAGCTTCCCTGCTCTTCCCCACGCCCCTTAGAACACAGCATTTGGTACATAATAAACCCTCAAGAGAAGAGTGTATTTATTATTAATACTATTAAGATTTTATTTACTATTCTATATCTTTCTCCCTTTTCGTTAGAGTATGATTCCTTAGCATAAATTTTTAGCAACTTCATGATAAAAATCCTTACTCATTAGCTCCTTTTTGCTGACAGGATAATAGCCAAATAATTTAACATGGCATTTTTTTAAAATTTAAAGCTATTTATTTTAATTGGAGGTTAATTAATTTACAATATTGTATTGGTTTTGCCATACATCAACATGAACCCGCCACAGGTATACACGTGTTCCCCCATCCTGAACCCCCCTCCATCCTCCCTCCCCGTACCATCCTTCTGGGTTGTCCCAGTGCACCAGCCCCAGGCATCCAGTATCATGTATCAAACCTGGACTGGCGATTCGTTTCATATATGATATTATCCATAACATGGCATTTTAAATTGTATTCCATTTAAATGGAAATGAGTCCTCTTTCTCTTGTTTTCTCTCACCACTCTCCTATTTGCACCCCAACTGCAGTAAATTAACAGTAGTCTCTCAAAAGCACCTCCAGGCTTTTGAACATTCTGTGCCTTCTGGAACACCTTTCCTTATAGGTAGATGATTTTTAGTTGTTCAGAACTCTTTTTAGCAACCCTGCTGTGACTGCTGTTGACTCTGGGTTAAGCTTTCCAATGTAAGGACTCCTTAAATTCTTTTGTGACTGCCTGTTCTCTTGTCTCTTTCCCCTGATGTTTTATGAGTCTTTGAAATTAAAGAAGATCAAGGAATGTTGAGATTTGATTGTTGGATGTTAATCTACAGAAACATTAAAGTTTCTGGAGACAGTGTCCTTTTTACTACTCTGCACAAGAGGGTCGTATTCCTTCAAAATACTGCACTTATTTTAGCAAAAGGAAATATATGTAATTTTTGAAGTATCATTATTTGGGATGTGAAGATTCTAAAAAGGAATAAGTACTGTCAACTATGCAAAATAGAAAAGCTTAAAGAATCTTAGTTTCATAGAATACTTTTTAAAAGTGATTTCTATACCAGCCTATGCTCGTTTAATTACTCATTACTATTTTAAATATCAATATAATACTGAGTTTTCTGCATATATCTTGCTTATTAATCAGTGAAAAGAATGTGAGCTCTGATATCAGACAGCCCTGCTTTCAATCTTTGCTAATAATAACTACTTCTTATAATCAATATAAATATTAAATTATACAACAGCCCTCTTACCAGTGCCTGGCACTTTATAGGGACTTGATAAATTTAAATTTTGTTTTATAGTTTTCCAATGTTTCATATTAAATATTGTAATATGGCCATCTGATTAAATCCTATTCACTTATCCAATCTTGGATTAAAGCTCATCTTTCTATGAAGCTGTCTCCAACTCAGCCATGTCTGTCTGCTACAATTAGAGCTGATACCAAAAAATCAAACAATGAATTACTCTGATTGTTCTAACTCCCTGGTTAAATATTAACTCTTTGAGAACATGGACACTATCTTAAAGTTATCTATTTGCCTTGACATTTTGCAGAGTGCTGAGAATATGGGAAAAATTCAGTACATGTTTATTGCTTAATTGGTTTTTTTTCAGATGCTGCTGCACTTCCTCATTTTACTACATCTAGTATTTGTAATAGAAATGACTATCAATTTTAATACCAAACCAAAGTAAACCATATTTATAAAGGAAATATGTTGGAGGAAATCATACTGAGCATTCCAAAGCGAAATTGAACAGAGTATTTGGGATTATCAGTTTCGCTGCCCCTTCCATTAGGATAACTAGGAAATTATGATTTGGTTCCCAGTGATAAATTTGGTTTTATGAATTTCCTTAACAACAAACTTGTTTGACTATTTTCCATGTATTATTTCTTCAGTTTTCAAGAATACTGTAATTCATGCTTGCAAATTTGTGTCTTACAGGAGGACTTGTTGGTATTGAGGAAAACAGTGAAGTCCTTTCTGGCTGTTTGCCAGCAGTGCCTATCTAATGTTAATACTCCAGTGAAGGAACAGGTAAGAGATTGTCAGTTAAGAGCCCTCAATATAAATAATTCAAATGCGTTGAAGAAGCATAAGATGTAAATTTTTTAAAGATATATAATTTTTTATGGCAATTCTTAGCATGTAGTTTATCTTACGGAACCTGGGATAAGAGTATAGATGTCTAAATATTTAAGTTATAAAGTAAGCTAACAAACTTGTTATACATCTTTGTACCTTGGCAAGTGAGGTCAAGTTTACGTTTAGAATTCTTGATTCGTATGAATTCTGTACCAGAACCTGAGGATTCTGTACCAAAATGGGAGCTGGCTTAGGGTCCACTTTCTTCTCATCTTACCTTCAGCTCTTTTCCACACCAGGTAGAACTTCTGACATATGCATGTGAACAGTTTAACCCACATATCCAAACTATCAGGATCACTTCCTTAAACAAGTTGTTCCTTAACTATCCTGGGGCCTAGGAGTACACACTGGGGATGCCGTGTGTCTCAGAAGGACGCCTGTGCAGCCCCTCATAGCAGAATCCAGTCTGTGAGGGCAGGGAGTTCCTGAATCCCTGTCCCTGGACAGAGATGTAAAGTTGGGGTACTGATGGGCATATCCCATTGGACCAACAGACTCCTCACCCTTGGCAAGGGTGTAGACCAAAGACAGTCAAAGTGAAGCCCAAGGCAATACTATTTTCACAAAGCGATTTTGTAAGCTAAAGCTGTTCTATTAGGAAGAGCTTCTATTAAAAAAAAAAAAGATAAATCTTTTCCATGCTGTTTTTTATTATGATGTTCAACTAGAAAGCATCTATATCTAGTTAAAGAATACAATAGTACTTACCCTGTGCTATCTTATCTTACAATTAGGGTATCACAAGTCTCTTCTTTATTAAGTTATCAACATCTAACTTAAAATGGGAACAGAAATTATCTTTCCTAAACCTTATTCTCTACATTTTCTGAACTTAACCAGTGCTATCTAAAAGTACCTAACTCAGGACACTTAAGCCAGAAATTCAGTGTTTCTGCATCATCACCGTTTGGTGACATGCGAAAGTATGGCCTTGGTTAAAAATACACATTTCCCTAGATTCCTTTCATGCTCTCCTCTTTTCATGTGACTTGTTTCTAAATTTATGTATTTCATGGTAGTGTACTTAAAGCATGAATTTCCATGATTCTTGCTGTAGGTAAACAGCCAAGAATACAACCATCTCCAAATATATACCAAAATTGTGTTTTCCACAGAAGTCAATTTTTACAGGGGGGTGAATGGATTGTTTTAGGGTGTAAGAGCCCTCAGTTATTCCATAACAGTAAATTGATGAAACAAGTTCATTTTGTACCATACATTAAATAGTATATATTTGGCAATATAACCGTAGTGTATTCTCTATGGGAAAATGTATTGAAAGTTCTTTATGTGAATACATTTGTTGGGAAGCTTTGCATCACTGTGTTTTATGTGAATGATCTTGAATCCAAGTTTAACCTATGGTTCAAAAGTTTGTTTTACAGTAGATTATTAAAAGAAGAATCTAAAAAGGTAGCTTACAGATTTAGTGTACTATATTGTAATTGATTGAATTATACAGTTAAGATTTGTGCTTATTTTTTTGCTTATACAGTTTACAATTGATTTATAATCTCTGTCATTAATATAGTAATTCAATTTGTGTTTCCAAAGTTGAATTCAGTTCATTTTTATAACTTCAAGTCGAAAATCTCTTAATCATTTTGAGTTAATACAGCCAAATTAAAAAATAGTTTATATTAGGGGAAGTGAAGAGTCTTAAATATGACTAGTATATAATGAGAAAAAGTAATTTTATTATGTTTGGAAATTAAAATTAAGTAGCTGCAATTTGAATATTTAGCATTTCTATTATGGTACTGTTACTGAACTGCATTTAATTTAGTATATTGTCATTTGTAGTTACTACTGTACAATGTTTTACTGATGAATTTCCTTTTCATTCCAGGCTTTCATGCTACTCTGTGATCTTTTGATGATTTTTAGCCACCAATTAATGACAGGTGGCAGGGAGGGGCTTCAGCCTTTGGTGTTTAATCCAGATACTGGACTTCAGTCTGAACTCCTCAGTTTTGTGATGGATCATGTTTTCATTGACCAAGATGAGGAGAACCAGAGCATGGGTATTTGCAGCTGTCATCTTGTCAATACTGATCTTGTCTTAACAACCACAAGAGAGTGAAGAAAAAATTTCCAGTTCAGTCCTAAAAAATACTACAATTTCTCTCTTTTAAATGAAAGTTAATACATTCATATAAGTCAGAAATCAAGAATAATAATAGACATAGTACCTTAGAGATCTTTTCCCATCACTAAGTGCAGAGAGTTCCTTATTCTAATTCTAATAGCTATACCATATTTTATTATTTAAATAAAGCATAATTTATATTATTCATCTCATATTGATATTTGACTAGTTTCCAGTCTTCTGCTATCCTAAGCTGTACTATAATGGATCATTGTGTACATTTGTCATTTCCCACATGTTTGAAATGTATGTTTAAGACAGATTTTTTTTTCTAATAGAACTGCATCCAGGTTCACAATTTTATAAAGAAAAGCATCTGAGTTCCTTTCTGTTCCTGAGGAGTGATCATATATTACGTGTGACTCTAAGATACTAAATGCTAAAAGATTATGAAACCTCACCAGTCAAAATTGTTCTGAGCCTGCAGGATGAAAACTTAGCAAAATAAGACTGAATATAAATAATTATAAATAAATACTATATAAAATAGGTTATTTGTGAAATAGATGATTTAAGCTCTCTTAAGTAAGATATGTGGCTTATCAAATCCACAGATCTACCTGGTGCTATTGGAATGTTCTTTATTTAACAGAACATTTTAGAAAATACTAGACTGTGAAAAAAGGATCTCTGAGTTCATGTTAATCTCAGGAGACAATATTTACCTGCTACTTGTCCTAAGCAAAAAGATTTCCAACTTCCAAAAGCACTGATGTTTCACAACAGGACCAGGTAATAGAAAGGGAAGAGAGAAGTTGAGAATAAGTTATTTTATGAATATACATGTGAAGAAGAGAAAAAGAACACTGTCCCTAAATAAGGGCAGGCCAAGACATGAGAGAGTCAGTACAGAACCTGAAACAACTGTGTCAACTTTTATCATCTGGAGACTTGTGGAAATATTTTGAGGGGGATTAGAAATAGATAAACCTGAGAATCTAAAAACTGAGGAATAAACACTACTTGTTGAAAGCATTTGAGAATGATTTATTTTTTAAAATGTGTATGTACATAACATGGTTTGCAAAATATACTTTATTTCTCAGCTTCTAATGTAACCACGTTTAAGACAAGAACTGAAAACTAGCTCCTTCATGTAATTTCCATTCCTCCCCATATATATATCTAAAAGAAAACTTTTCCCTGTGTCTTAAATTTTTCTGGAAATTTCTTCTCTGTAGAAATAGATTAGCACATAAAGAATATTCAGGAAAAAGGCAGCATTTTAAAGGTAAAAGGACAACAGTATTATTATGACAAAAATCTGAGAAAAAAACCTATATATGGTTTGCTTCTCTAACTAGTCTTTGCTATAATCTCCTAGAACCTTAGTGCCTAGTGTTTAATAAATATGTAACTAAGTATAGCACCCTAAAATAATCAGTACAGCTAATAGTTTTTTTTCCTATCTAAAACTAAATTGTACCTATTTGTAAAGTTATAGCCTAGTATTTGTTCTACAGATTGTCTACAATGTTTTACCTTGGATAAAGGGCCAAAATTCATAACTAATTTATTTTCTGTGGTTAGAGGGTGATGAAGAAGATGAAGCTAATAAAATTGAGGCCTTACACAAGAGAAGGAATCTACTTGCTGCCTTCAGCAAACTTATCATCTATGATATTGTTGACATGCATGCAGCTGCAGACATCTTTAAACACTACATGAAGGTATAGTTTCATAGTCTTTTTTTTTAATGGGTCAAGGACATTTATTGATTGATTGATTAAGATAGTAGCTTCATATTCTTGTTTTTCTCATTCCACCTAAGTGCCTTAGAAGTTACTAAAAATGAAAGAGTCGTGAGCAAGCTAAAATTGACAGCTTTTACCTAAATATTATTGATGGTTTTCTGACATATTTAAAATTTCTCTTTTTATAAGTTTTTTATCACTCTATACCATTATATCAATTCCATGAAGTAGGAGTTCCTTACATTTATAAGAAAGAATGCTGTTTTGTTTTCTTAAGGCCATGGACCCTTCTTATGAAAGAAAACTCTGTCTCTTCCTTATGACATCTCTCTTGATACGTTTATATGTGTGCCTACCATGCTACCTGCCAGGCACTAAAGTTAACAAAGATTTTTCAATTCCTTCTCCAAAGTGGTCTAAAGCTGGAGACAATCAAGTGATTAGACAATTGCATTTCTGCAGTGTAGAGAGATATGTATACGGGTTCCTGGAAATATATAAAACAGATACACTCTTAAGAAATATGAGGGTTAATGAAAACCCTTTTGAACTGAGTCTGAGATGAGAAGCATTCATTAGTCAAGCAAAGAACTAGTTAAAGGGCTTTCAGGCAGATTGGACTACTTGTACAAAGATAAAGGAAATTGAGAAAAATGCAAGTAATTTGATATAGCAACATAGATTGCTTATGAGAATGGAGCTAGAGGTAAGATTTAAAGATATTAAATGAGGTTAGACCTTATATGTTGTGTGAGAATTTGGGATTTTTTTCCTGCAGGAGGTAAGGAGATGTCGAGGGTTTTACACCATTCTGATAAGTATCTGACTTCCTGGCTGCTCTTCCCAGAAGCTCCATTTTTTTCTGAAACTCAAAAAAAGCAGTCCTCAAAAATCTTTATGATAAAACCTAACAGGCATACTTATCGGTGTACGTATTTTTGCCTTGTTTTTATGTCAGAGACAGTATTTTATTTTGCCCATGTTCAGAATATTGTGTATGCCATTCATTCACTCGTGTCTTTGTCCATGTTTGGGCTCCATTCTAGTTATGACACAGTAACTAAATATTTTGCTAGACAACTCCAATGTGATGAGTACTATGTTGGTACCCAGAGGTTTAAATAAGACATAATTTCTGTAGTATGGCAGTTATAGATTACAGAGAAACTGAAATGTAAACATTATATAACATGCTAATAATGAATAGCTGCCTATATTCTATGCCATTTATATTCAAGAGACTGCTCTAAGGCTTTTATATTATCTTTGTTGACTGCAGTAACTGTAATTTAGGAAGTCATCATTTATAGAAAAGGAAATCAAGGCTCAGAGAGGCAGAGTAACTTTCAAAGATCACACAACTATTAAAGTAGCAAAAACTGACGTTTGGTTTCTCTAACTTAAAGCTTAACTCTTTCCACTAGTTGTAAAACCTCAGCATGCTTATTGTGGTGATAGATGTATAAATTACAAAGCAAGCACAGATATATAGACACTTAAGTGAGCAACTAGGGCAAGCTTCCAGTAGTAATATCTAACTAGGACTTGGTTGGATGAATATGAGCTTACCATGGTTTTCCTTGTCATCCTTCAGCAGAATGTCTTGGGTTCAAGAAATAGGCTTTATCCAAACTTCTATCATCCTTAGCAGTTTTTACACACCTGTGTTCATTATAGGCTTTAATCTTTTATGAATATTTTAATTGCTGTTTAATATTCTTTATATATCCTTGTCTATTTGGCTTCTTGCCTCATTTCTCTAAGTGATTATTAAAAATCTGAATTTTTGTTGATCTACCTGTTGAACTACTTTAGTGTTCTCATATATCTTTTTCTTTTTGTCTGCACTGAGACAATTTTTAATTGCACTGAAAAGATGATTCTTTTGAGATATTTCCCCTTCTTTTGCTTTCCCCTTCTTTTTTTTTTTTTTTGCACCTCCCATCATGGAAATATACCCATCTTCTTGAAGATAAAATGCAATTGTCAAGCAAATATACTCATTTCTTTACATAGGCTATAGGTTTTAGGCTTTAGTTTGGAAATAACGTCCAGATTTAATAGTCTCAGAGTTTCTCCAAATTATTTACTCACAAGGAAAACTCTTTAAAAAATCCTGCATCAAAAAATTGAATTATAAAATTAGTTGAATTATTCCCAATCACTGTTGAAGAAATCACTGTTTTTATATTTTATATTATATAATAGTAAAATATAGACATTGTGAGGGGAAATGGGTACACAAAAATATTTAATGAAAAGTTAAATCTGTAATAATAATCTACCCTTCCTTTGTTTAGGCCCTCTCCCCAGAAGTAAGCAATTTTGACTGTTTAGGTTTTAGTTCTTCAAGATATTTCTATCAGAGTTCTGTTTCTTGATCTGGACAAGTGGTGTCTGTTGAATCCAAGTTGTAAAGAATGAGTAATTTTGCTCACATATATCACTTCTCTTTGAATTTCCCAGTTTTCTAGTTTTATTATTTATTTCATAATTTTAAATGTCCAATGTGTATTTTTTTAACATTAGACAATATCTTTTAACTCTCATTAGGTTTTTAACATGAAAAATTAAACATGTCCTTACTCACCTTTCCATTTTTTTCACCAGCCTGTTCTTTATCTCATGAAATGTCAACAGTTTTAAAGCTCTGTTTCTTTTCCTTACAGTATTACAATGACTATGGTGATATTATTAAGGAAACATTGAGTAAAACTAGGCAAATTGATAAAATTCAGTGTGCCAAGACCCTCATTCTCAGTTTACAGCAGGTAAGAAATTTGAAGGAAAAGAAATGAGTAGTATTAATATTATTGAGTATTGGCATGTGCTTATTATTATATGCTAGTTATCTTACCTCATTTAAATTAGATCATTATATTAATACATTACTATGGATACTTTCTGGTACAAAGATGTGTTATGTGTCTTTTCTTTAGGAAGACAGGCCTATAGTTTACATTTCAAATGGGTGAAATCCTAAGATGATTTACTCTTAGACCAAGTGAAATGCCAAATTGGATATTTAAAAAGTGATCGTTTTTAAAGAACAAATATAAAAATACATTTTGGCAACAGTAGTATCCAAATAAGAAAGTATGTCACATGTATTTCCTAAAGAAGATTCCTAATAAATGCCTAGTATTAAAGTAGAGATGCAGGGGAGTAGTGGCTATAGGTATACATGTATGTATGTATGTGTTTAGCCTTTGATAAAGATCAGTGGGGAAAGGATCAGCTCCTTTTTAATAGGTGATGGGTCCATTGACTATGTGTTTGGAGAAGGTGAAGGTGAAGTCGCTCAGTCATGTCCGACTCTTTGCGACCCCGTGGACTGTAACCTGCTAGGCTTCTCCGTCCATGGGATTCTCCAGGCAAGAATACTGGAGTGGATTGCCATTTCCTTCTCCAGGGAATCTTCCCAACCCAGGGATCGAACCCGGGTCTCCTACATTGGAGGCAGATGCTTTAACCTCTGAGCCACCAAGGAAGCCCATGTATTTGGAGAAGTGGCTATAAATAGCCCTACTGAACATGTAGCCAAAATAACTACTAGGAGGATTACATATATATGTTAAAAATTAAAAGTTTGAAAGAATATAAAAGGATATTTCTATATACTGGAGTAGAGAAGTCCTCCAGGAGAGAAGTCACAATGTAAAAAATTGATTATATAATATATATATAAACTTAAACAGCTTTATACATCAACCAGCACTCTGAACAAAATTTAAAAACCAATGACAGATTATGGGAAAATATTTTTAATCATACATAGCAAATCCTACAAATCTGTAATAAAGGTAAGCAAATCGCATACAAAAGTGAGCAAATGAAAAAAAGGCACTTTTCAGAAGAGGCAACTTTTCTTTTAAAAGCAATAAACATGTGAAAAAACATAACTTCATTAATAATTAATATAATACAAATTGAAACAAGGAGATATTTATCACTGCCAAATAGACTGGCAAGAATTAAAATGATAGATATACCAATGATTGTTAAAGATACACCAAGAAAAAGGTCCTTCGTGAAAGCAATTTCTCCTCCCTTCTTGGAATATAATTTTGCAGTATATTTCAAAGTTTAAGATATACATTCCTTCTGAACCAGTTTTTTCCTACTTAGGTATCTGCATAGGTACATTCACGTATGCACAAAACCATGTATATGAAAGACAGTTTTATTGCAACAGTCTGTGTAATATTGCAAGATTCTAAATACTCTAAATGTTCATCAACATAGTACTAGTAAAATAAACTTATTCTGAAATAGCTAAAAAAATTATAAGACAAAATATTAAGTGAAAAACAGCAAGTTTCAGGACAAAATATAGTACAATACCATATAAACAAAAATTAAAACTTTGTGTAATACATTAATGTGTCTAAATTGATCTAAAAAAACTTTCAAACTTTAACCCTAACATTGATTACCTTTGGAGAGAAGAATGATATATAATGGGAAAGAGAAAAGAGAATTTTACTTTGATATTCCTTGAATTTTATACAGTAAAATATATTCCTTGTATTTATTTTGAATGTAAATTTTAGAGTTTAAGGCTATTGTATACAACTATCTCTGAAAACATTTTAAAGTTTAATAATTTATAAACAATTACTCATGAATAAATTTGAAAATCTCTGGAAGAACTGCTATTTCTAGTCATGGCAGAGTAAGTAGTTTAAGCCAGTCTATTGCTAAAGAAACCTAAAAAGGTAGACAACATAATTAATAGAAGATAAGAGCTGTTTCAATGAAATGGTGTGCTTAGAGTGAATCGAGAGGTAGGGAGGTGAGGAAGTAAAGAAAACAAATATAAACAGTATTTCTCAGGAACGTTGTGTAAAGAGAATGTGACAGATGCATCCGTAATTGGCAGAGGAGATGGAATTAAGAAGTTAGGGTTGTTTGTTTTTTAAGATGCATGCATCTGACAGAGAGGGAGTAGTTAATGATTCAGGAAAAAGCAGTACATAGGACCAAACCACTAAGTACATAAAGGAGGTGAGATTCAGTACATAAGCAGGGAGTGGCTTTAGATCAGAGCTTGGACTGTTTATTCTCTCATAGTAAAAGAGGAGGCAGATACATGTAAGTGTCTAACTTTGGTGGCAGAATGACGATGGCTTTTATATTCTTTAGTATTCCAGAGTTTTGATTCTGTTATTTTGATGCAATACATGTCATGTGTATGTAATTATAAAACCCCATCACTCAGTTTTAGAACTTTTTTGGTGTATTTTGTCATTGGATGGGAAAAAACATTTCATATATCTTAATGATCTTCTTTTACATAATGTTCTTGTCTAAGATGTAATGAGTGAGAAACAAAGTTCTGAACCCTGTGTTTTATATATTGCCATTCCTGTGAAAAAACAAAAAGAACACATAGTATATTTTTATAAACAGTTTCTCCAACCCAAAATATGTTCCTTTTGGTAAAAAATAAATTCTGGTTTGCATGTAGTCACACAACTAGCATGAAAATGAGCTCAAGAAATAGTAGATAATAGTAGATGACTTGGAGAAAGTGTGGCTACTGTTAATACAAGAAGGGAAATGCGTATCTTACCATATGGCTTTTAAATAAATTGTATTACCTGTTCTAACAATAAATAAATATTTATTTATCTTAGCTACAAACTTATTCCTCTTTTTTTTCTTTCTACCAGTTGTTTAATGAACTTGTTCAAGAGCAAGGGCCCAACCTAGATAGGACATCTGCCCATGTCAGTGGCATTAAAGAACTGGCACGTCGTTTTGCCCTTACATTCGGATTGGACCAGATCAAGACACGAGAAGCAGTTGCCACACTCCACAAGTGAGTGAGCTAAATAAACACTGTTATACACAATCTGGTTTATTGAAACTTACCAAAAACAACTATTATTTGACCGATTTTTTAAAGTAACAAATGTTAGACTTTTCAAGGAAAGTTTTAACAAAATATTCTTGTCACTTTTATCAGCGAGAAGATGTTGTGGGAGACATACATTTAAAAACACTGTGCATCCTCACTTCATAGTTGAAAACTGAGTGATAAAAAAATTTTAAGTACCTTACAAAAACTCCAAGAACCAAATTTTCTGACAATCTCTGTATCTTTCCAGGGTATTCTATTACTTCTGAAAGCTACACAGAAATTTAGCTTTGTGGCTGCATAGCTATTTTTTATTTTTTACAATGTAAGTTTTGAAATATAACTTCACAACATAAGTTGTTTTCCACTATAAATAATAAAATTAAATATTATTATGCAACTATGTCATGCAAATTATTACTTTACCATTTGAGTTTATTTTTACCCTCAGTGATGATTTTGTTGCCTTCCCAACTATTTTTTTTTTAATTCTAGCCTATTGAAGAACTATACTAGCTATTTAGAAAAATAAGACAATATTTTCTTTTATTTCAGAGATGGCATAGAATTTGCCTTTAAATACCAAAATCAGAAAGGACAAGAATACCCACCTCCTAATCTGGCTTTCCTAGAAGTACTAAGTGAATTTTCATCTAAGCTTCTTCGGCAAGACAAAAAGACTGTGTAAGTTGCACATTGCAGGACAAGTGGTTTTTATCATGACGCCATTATAATTCTTGGAGAAGGAAATGACAACCCACTTAGTACTCTTGCCTGGAAAATCCCATGGATGGAGGAGCCTGGCAGGCTACAGTCCATGGGGTCGCAGAGTCCGACACAACTGAGTGACTTCACTCACATTATAATTCTAAGTGTTACAATTTTTGAAGGAAATTAATCATGTAATTACATTGATAACATAGACTCTGGTAGTTTAAAGGACTATAATTTTCTTTTAAACTTTTATATAGTTTTTCTTTGCTTACCTTTCAGTACCCTAGAATTTGCAAGTGGGAATGATTTCTTATTGTCTTAGTCAAAGATCTGAACACTAGCTTAACCATTGTGGAACACTTTCCTCTTTCCTTTTATATTAGTTATAGTTTGTTTTTTTTTTTGTATTTGACTTGTTTCCATAAAAACAAAGTCCAGTTGGCTTATAGTTTTCTTCATAACACAATAGTCTTCTATTTTCTGTTAGTTCTGTCCATTACTGCAAGTGGAGTATTGAAGTCTCCAACTATTTTTATTGAATTGTTATTTCTCCTTTCACTTCTCAGTTTTTGCTTCATGTGTATTTTGGGACTCTGTTGTTAGGTTGTATATATAATTGTTATGTCTCCCTGGTGGATTGACTCTTAACTCCACCCCCTTCTCTGTCCCTAGAAACTTTTTGTCTTAAAGTTTGTTTTGTCTGATACTACTGTGTAAACCACTCCAACTCTATTTTAGTTACTGTTTGCATAGTACAGCTTTCTTTCCCCATCCTTTCACTTCCTACCTTTGTTGGCTTTGAATCTAAAGTATGTTTCTTGTAGACAGCATATACAGGCATACCTCAGAGATATTACAGGTTCAGTTCCTCACCACCACAAGAAGATAAATATTGTGATAAAGTCACATGAATTTTTCGGTTTGTCAGTGAGTGCATAGAACAGTTGTATTTACACTCTACTGTAGTATATTAAGTGTGTGATAATATTATGTCTTATAAACAATGTTCATACCTTCATTTTAAAAACACATACTGCTTAAAAATACCATCATCTGACAATGCAGGCTTACTGCACTTTCAATGTGTAAAAACTGAGGTACCTGCAAAATTCAGTAAAGCAAAGCACAATAAAATGAAGTTATTTGTTATATGTTATTAGGTCATGTTATTTGTTTTAAAACCATTTCTGCCATTGATATGTTGTTTTCTGTATGTCTGTCTTTGATTTTTCCCTTTTATTGCCTTCTTTTATATTAAATAGATATTTTCTAGTGTAACATTTTAATTCCTTCAGTCCTTAACTATATTTTTCAGTTCTTCCTTAGTTGTGGATGTGAAATACCATCTCTATCTCATATCATTTCCTTACTCCAATACATCTTTGCCATCACCCACTTTTTTGTGTACATTGTTAAATATATATTTCTGTGTTATTGCCCCAACAGCACAGTAGTGCATGTTGTTTTATACAGTTGCTTTTTAAATCAATGATAAGTAGGCAATTATATTGTTCTTTATGACTACCTGTAATTACTCTTCCACACTCATAGTTTTTCATATAAATTCAGATTACTTTTTGGTGTGATTTGTTTTTAGCCTGAAGAACTGTCTTTAGTGTTTCTTGTAAGGCAAGTCAGCCACCAACAAATTCTCTATACACTTTTGTTCATCTGAGAGTGTTTTTGTTTCCTGTTTACCTTGAAGTATAGTTTTTTGGATACAAGATTCTTCTTTGATAGTGTTTTACTTCTAGCATATTGACTATGTAATCCTGCTGCTTTCTGGCCTTTACTGTGTCTGATGAGAAGTCAGCTTTTAAACTTACTGGCATTCCCTTGTTTGTAATCAATTACTTTTCTCTACTTTTCTAGATTTTTTATTCTTTGGCATTCAGCATTTTCATTGTGATGCGTCTCGTTGTGGATCTCTTTGTATTTATACTGCTTAGAGTTTGTTGAGCTTTGAGGATGTGTTGATCGTTTTTCATCAAATTCTGAAGTTATTAGCCATATTTCTTCAAATTTGCTTCTACTCCTTTCTTCTTCTGGTACTTACACATGTCAGTGTGTTTAATGATATCCCACATTTCTCTCAGGCACTGTTCATTTTTCTTCACTTATTTTCTCTCTGCACTTCAGATTACATAATCTCTATTGATATATGATCAAGATTATTGACTTCTGCTAGCTCAAATCTGTTGAGCACCTTTAATGAATTTTTAATTTCCATTGTTGTACTCCAGAATTCCATTTGATTCTTTATCATTTCTATCTTCTTATTCATGTTCTCTGTTTAATGAGAAATAGTGTTATTATAGAGCATACTTTTATTCTTTAGACATTGTTTTCTTTAGTTCTTTGAATACATGTATAATAATTGCTTTTCACTGTTTTGGGCCAAGTTTTCTGTTGCTTGCTTTTTTTTTTCTGTATATGGGTTCAGTTCAGTTCAGTTCAGTCGCTCAGTCGTGTCCGACTCTTTGCGACCCCATGAATCGCAGCATGCCAGGCCTCCCATTACATTTCCCTATTTCTTTGCATGTCTCATAATTTTTTGTTGAAAAGTAACCATTTTAGATAACATATCGCACATGTGATACATCATGAGATAATAATGTATCTACTCATGATGTTCATTCTTTCTCTCCCTAGAGATTGATGTGATTGGTTACTTGGTTGTTTATTTGTTTCGAGACTTGGACCAGCAAACTCTGTGAGGTCTGTTTCTCTTGCAGTATGCAGCCTCTACTGCCCCTACTCAGATCTTTGTTCTTTGTTTTTTATCATTTAACCTGTATTAGCCTCTCAAAGGTTGTGCTTAAACCCCCTTAACAAGTTAGAGTCTTACCTTTTACTGTTGGATATGTGTGTGCCTTTTAAAAGTTGCAGTCACAGTTCAGATTGTTTACTTTACCCCATGGTCAGTCAGGAGACCTGCAGCTTAGAAGCTTCCTCCCTGATTGCTCCTGAGAAGGGCAGCCTTGGGCCATGTACAGTTTTCTAGACCAAGAGGGAAACATGTGATATAAAGTATTTATTTTATTTAACTTTACTTTTTTAGAGCAGTTTTAGCTTCATAGCAAATGTGAGGGGAAGGTACAGACAGTTCCCATCCCATAGACTCCCTAGCGTCCCCCACTCTCAACATCTACCACCAAAAAGGTGGTTTTACTGGGGACAGGGTGTGCCAGTCTCCATACTCCACCATTTTAGAAATCCTGCCCTGTTGGAATGTTTTAAAAGAGAATCAATATCCTTTTTGAGCCAAGCGTCTTGATTTTTTTAACATTGGTATTTCAAAAAAAAAAGGAATAAAGGAAGAAACACACGTACACCCTTAGTAATACATTGCTTATTCCAGAGATAATGTGAAGCCAAATCTTAAATTCTCAATCCCTGTCTTTCTAAAGGTAACCACTGTGAACAGTTTAATGTGTATCTTTAAGGATTATTCAGAGAGAAGAGAGCTTCAGGTTATGAAAAAAAATTAAATAAGTGATGCATGAACTGCTTCCATAAAAATGACTGCTTCTGTTCTGTCTCTAGTCACTCATACCTAGAAAAATTCCTTACGGAACAAATGATGGAAAGGAGAGAGGATGTATGGCTTCCACTCATCTCCTATAGAAATTCTTTAGTCACTGGCGGTGAAGATGACAGAATGTCTGTGAACAGTGGAAGTAGCAGCAGCAAAACCTCCTCAGTAAGAAATAAGAAAGGACGACCTCCACTTCACAAAAAGCGAGTAGAAGGTAAGTGTGCCCTTATGGTGTGAGGCAAATAATGTTCGTGTCAAGATAAATAAAGCAGTGAATACTCTGTTGAAGCAAGATAATACCATTACGCACATTATTCCCTTGTGTGTTTCATACACATTGAGAGAGGTGTAGGCATGAAGGTTAGAATAGACAGAGTCGAGCAGAAGAGGGTCAAGGAAAAAGAAGTTGAAAAAGCATTGAACACAGGAAGATGATAAGCACAGAGAAATAAAGGAGACAAGAAGGTTTACAAAATTGATTCCCTTACCATAGACCTCTAATACATTCAAATTTAAAACAAGACAATCATAATTCTAAAGGAGATCAGTCCTGGGTGTTCATTGGAAGGACTGATGCTGAAGCTGAAACTCCAATACTTTGGCCACCTCATGCGAAAAGTTGACTCATTGGAAAAGACCCTGATGCTGGGAGGGTTTGGGGGCAGGAGGAGAAGGGGGCGACAGAGGATGAAATGGCTGNAGTCTGAATTTGGTAATGAGGAGTTCATGATCTGAGCCACAGTCAGCTCCTGGTTTTGTTTTTGTTGACTGTATAGAGCTTTCTTAGGTGTTGTATGCATTTATGAGCCAGCATTCATCAAATCCTTGCTATGTACTTATATTCTATCACTTAATCATTTATTTAACCAATGTTTGTAAAGCACTTAGGTCAGTTCCTGGCACATAGTGAATGCTGTGTAGATGTTTTATAAATCAATTCTAAGTTCAGCACTATTACCCAGATTTTACAGAGAAGAAACAAAGGCCTAGAGAATTTAGATACCCACTTATCCACACACAAATGTAGAGTTAGTCATTAGTGTGCTCAGGACAGAGAGGTATATGTGGGCCAGATAACCCAGTTTGGTAACCATTTAATTGCAAAATAGAAAATCTTTCTCTGTATCAGTTTCGGATTTACCAAGTGATTGAGGTAGGTTAGGTGTCCAGAACCCTTAAGCAATAGGGTTTCATCAGTTTGGGATGAAGATGAGAGAGCTTTGCAAGAAGTGTTTTCATTGAGGAATCTTGAGGGGTTAGGAGGATCTTTTCTAGAATAATAAATTCTTCCTGAAGTTATTCTTTTATTTAGTAAGAGTTCATACTACAGAAAGGGAGACAGAAGCAGGCAGTTTCAGTTCAGCATGGTGAGTGCTCTGATGGGCCAAAAAGGTTCTCTGGAAACATACAGGGAGTGACCAATCTCTTAATGGAGCCAGAAGATTTTTTTGGAGATGACCAGCAGTAGAAAGCTGAAAGATGGTTTACCAAGTTAAAAAACCTAAAACCATTCCTATGGTCATCAAATTCTAAATGCAGCAGAGAATAAGTTTTGAATTAAATGTTGAATGAAAGTGATATGAATAAAAGATGTTATCTTGGCTGACTTAGAAGAGAGTTGATAGTGAGCTTCAGATCAGTGGAATGACCTTAATCAGATAGTAGATAGATATTTCCAGGAACAAAAAAGCTTATCTAGAACATATGTGCATCTGACAAAATTTTAGAAAACTTGAGGGCAATAGAATGTTTGATGGCTAAAAAGAAGTCTCCAATGCACACTGTCTCTGTGACTTAATGGGGAAGGAAAACTTCATAATATATCTTGTGATTAAAATTCTTCTGACACAAGAAAATGCAGTTGACTTTGAACCAATGGAGTGATGGAGAGCAACCACCTACATAGTTGAAAATCCATATCTAATTTTACAGGCCATTTACATGGTTCTGCATCCGTGGATTCAGCCAACCGTGAAGCATATAGCACTGGAATACATATTTATTTTTTTTAATCCATGTTTAAATGGACCCAACAGTTCAAACTATATTGTTCAAGAATCAACTGTAATTTAGAATTTCATAGGTAGAACTTTATGATTACATAGTATTTTATCAGAATTTAAACATGCAAATGATGCTATAAGCCCTGATTTAATCTGTTCAAGCCTTTATGAATGATCTTTAGAAGAAGGAAAAAATAGTTCCTGGTCTCTTGAAGAAACTTAAATCTGATTACAGAGATAGCAAATGCACATTACAGATCACTGCCAGGACAGTATATACAATTAAGCCCTAAGTGAGCAAGAATGATTCTGTTTCCTTTAGAAGCTAAAAAAGAATGGTAAGTGGGGGCCAAGCAGGGTGACCAGGGAAGACTTCCCTAAAGAGGTTGAACTTAAAGGTGTGAAAACAGACCCTCAATCCAGCCCTAGAAGTATAACTTGGCAGAGAGTTACTTGTCTGGTGACCAGAGCCTAATTGTGTAATAGGATTTGCCAACTTCTCAGTGAAGCCAGACTTTCAGTGCTACTGCCTGGGGCCCCTGTAAGACCCAGCAAATAGGCCCTTTATTGCTTGAGCAAAGGAAGGTAGAGGGGTCTCTGGCTGGCTACATTCTTCCTCTCTCTGGAGGTGGAGGGACTTAGAAGAGATGATAATGTAGGATAGCTAACATTTATTTGCTGATTATACACATCACCTCATTTAATCCTTATAATAGGGAGGGCAGTTACTGATATTCCATTTTGTATATGAGGAGGTTGAATTTTGGAAATTTAATAGCTTATACAAAGTCCCCATTACACAAGTGGGTGGTATAACTGGAATTCAGACCTACCCAGTCCACTCCAGAGCCATGCTCTTTGAATGTGTGTGGTAACTTCTACCAGAGTTCGTTCTACCCATGACATTCTGTGACTCCGACTGGAATTTTACAGATGAAAGCCTGGATAATACGTGGCTGAACAGGACTGACACCATGATTCAGACTCCTGGCCCCCTGCCCGCACCACAGCTCACTTCCACTGTCCTGCGGGAGAACAGCCGGCCCATGGGAGAGCAGATTCAGGAGCCTGAGTCTGAACATGGCTCCGAGCCCGACTTTTTACACAAGTGAGTAGTAAAAAATGGTTTTCTTGGCATAAACCTTCAACTGTTAAAGTAAGAATTATTTCATCCGAGCATATTCTTTTCTCAATTCATGAGAAAAGAAAACCACCAAGAAATTAAATAACTTATATTAGAACATATATAATATCTTCTAAAGTGGTAATAAATTCTGAGAATAGTTGCTCTTTCTGTAAAGGAGAATCAAGCTCTTACCTTTTCCCACACCAGAGATTAAAGTGTTTTCTGGTACCATGGCTCTGCAAATCACGGAAAAGGCAGGGTGATGGCATGACTTGCTATGAAAACCTTAAGTTTTTCTTTGTTATTTTTCCATTCAGATTTGAAAGTCTCTAAGCTCCTCACTTGTGTTTCTATTCATTTAGAATAATTCTGTGAGTTATTCTGATGGATAAAAGAATTCTCACTCAAACTCAACAAACTTAGCAGATTGAAAAGAGAAAGGTTAGAAATGTTAGAAGTATTCAGATCTTGGGTTTTCATAAGGAATCCTTTCTCTGAAGATCTGCCATCTTCAAAGCTGAAAGGATAATTGTCAGCTCCTGCATAACTGAGCAGTCTTAGAGGGGAGTTTGCCTTATGACCAACATTCCTACTTCACTGCCTCAGGCAGTGGGAAGTCTTACTGAGCAGCTCGCCTTGCTTTCCTGACTTTATACCATGTCAGGCCCTCCTGGCTGTGGCCTGTCATCTTTTTCGTGCTATATTTTATAGGTTGAATCAAGGTGGTAGCCTCATATGATACAAAGACAGCTGCTTTGAGAGAACTTCATGTGGCAGATTTCAGCTACCAGAGAGTCATCCCATCCAAGTCTGCATCCTATAAAACTCTCAGGAAGCATATGTATGCAAATGTCCATGTTTCAGGAAGGATAGAGTGCAGGTGAAGATTTGGCCCAGTATGTATCTGACTCCAAACTTCCTCAGAAGGGCTGAGAAAAAATGTGGTCTACCCTTCCATGTTCAGCTCTGGAGAGCTCTGAGCCACCAAGCCAGCATCATTCTTGTCCCTTAGGGGACTGAGTGTCCAGCTAGGAACACTTGTAAGTCAGGTAGCAGCTGGATACAGGAGTCTGAGAAGCGTTCTTGTTCAGTAGGGATTTGGGGGATTAAGCTGATTAATTTAAGTACCTAATAGGGGAGGAAAAAGTTTTCCTCAGCCCTTAGAGCCCCTGTTTTTGTCTAAAAATTAAACTGATAAAGACAGATTAACAGGAGAAAAGTATACAAATGTTACTAAATTTTTACATGTACAGGGAACCTTCACAAGAGAAGGAAGACCTAAAGAAGTAACCAGAGTAGGAAGCTTTTAAGCCTTTTAGACAAAGAAACAATACATTTGTGAAGAAATGACAAAACACATGAGTTTGGAGTAGGGGTGGCACCAGGCCTAGGTAGTCCTCATCTCCCTTAACCGGGAAGATGACCATTTGTTTAGCAAGGTTTGTTTGTAGGTTCCTCTGCTGCCGTCTCTGGGCTCATCAGAGTCTATCTCCAGTAAAAGGATAATTTATCTCCTACCCTTTTAGGATGAAAAGGGGAACTTTTGTGTGTGTGTTTTGCTGCTGCTTAACTGCCTTCAGCTCAAAATAATTTCTGTCTCAAAGAGGCATATTTCGGGATGACATATTCCGATTGCCTTCACACCTAACAACTAGCTGCCACAGCTCTTGGGGACTTGGGGGTCTCCAGCTTACTACCATTTCTGCCAAGACAGGTCCTTTAATAATTATCTCAACCTTGACCCTGGAATAAATCCAGCTAATTCCCCTTACAAGGGGATTAGACCAACCAACTATCCCTTCTTAGCATGGGACTGGTTACCTAAACCCCACCTCTGCTGCCACAAAATGAGTAATACTACCCTCTCTTAGTCCTCAGATGCAGATCTCTTGGTTAGGCCAGCCGAAATTAGAAGACTTAAATCGGAAGGACAGAACAGGAATGAACTACATGAAAGTGAGGACTGGAGTAAGGCATGCCGTGTAAGTGTTCCATCAAGTGTCGTGAGAACATGACGATTGTGATGATGGTCATTTTGTGTAATGACTTGGGTTTCTCTGATGTTTAGTCTTAGGAGTTAAAATCATAATTCAAATATGCTATGCAGCGTAGAATAGGAATGGAGGGCATGGGCTCTGAATGCATTCAGCATTTAAATCCTAGTGCTGTCCTTTGTCAGCTGTGTGGTCTTGGGTAAGCTCTAAAACCTCTGTGTCTCCAGTTCCTCATTTGTAAATTTGGGATAATGTACCAATCATTTATTAGAGTTCTGTGGGAATTTGTGTACATAGTTAGCTAGTAATATGGTTATTGCATTTAACTTCCTTCTGATGAACTGAGATGAAATCTTGAGTGAATCAAATGAATGATCCTTAATTACCTGAGTTCAATAGGATAATTTGTGCAGTCTGTTGGCAGCAATTGGAAGGTGCTTTAACTGGTTCACAAACCCAATATAAGAGTCAGGATTCAAGGTTCTACGTGTCTGAACAGCTTTCTGACTGTATCTTTTCGTATCAGTCGGGGTCTCATGGAGGAAGATGCTGAGCCCATCTTTGAAGATGTGATGATGTCATCCCGGAGCCAGTTAGAAGATATGAATGAAGAATTTGAAGACACCATGGTTATTGACCTGGTAAGGAAGTTCAGTACATTTTTTTTCTGTTAAAACATGTGAAAGCGTTGGTGTAAGATGATGCTCTTGTTTTAAGAACCCTGTGAGGGACGAGAGGAGGTAACATCGACCAACAGTGGGTTTGACATTTGGATGAGCTTGTGTTTTTCAAACCTGCTTTCCAAGCAAGTCAGATTTTGAATTCTGGCAATAATAGGAACTGACTCCTTATTACATTCACGAAAAACAGCTTCCTAGATCTGTCTTTCAGTGCAGCATGTGCATCTGGCCTCTCATACTTTAAATTGAAGTCTGACTATATACACTGTGCTCCAACATAGCAACCAATTGCAGAATATGAACCTTATGTGTTCAGTAAAGAGAGACATGTTTAAAATAAGGAAATCTGAATATGGACTTAGTGTAGGTATACTAAGAAATTATTAACTTTGTCAGAAATACATGGTGGTTATGTTCTTTTAAAAAGAGGTCTGTCAAGAGACACACTGAAGTTGTCAGAAGTGAAATGACATGAGAAGAAAAAAGAAACAGGCAATTCAATGAAACAAGATTGGCTAAATGTTTGAAAGTTGTTGAAGCTGGGTGATAGGTGCACAGGGGTTCATCATCTGCTTCCTCTGTGTATTAATTTGCTAGACTGCCATACAAATTCACCACTGACTGGGTGGCTTAACAAATTTATTTTCTCACAGTTCTGGAGGTTAGACGTCTGAGAGCAAGGTATCAGCAATGTTGATTGCATTCTGAGACCTCTGTCCTTGACTTGTAGATGGCCATCTTCTCCCTTTGTCTTCACATGATGTTTCCTCTATGTGTGTCTCCTCTTCTTATAAGAACACAGATCCCATTGAGTTAGAACCAACCCATATGATCTCTGGGCTTCCCTGGTAGCTCAGTTGGTAAAGAATCTGCCTGCACTGCAGGAGACCAGGGTTCAAATCCTTGGTCTGGACAATCCCCTGGAAAAGGAAATGGCAAACCACTCCAGTAGCTTTGCCTGGAAAATCCCATGGACAGAGACACCTGGTGGGCTGCAGGTTGTGGCGCAGAAGGTAAAGCGTCTGCCTGCAATGTGGGAGACCCGTGTCGTTTCCTGGGTTGGGAAGACCCCTAGAGAAGGAAATGGCAACCCACTCCAGTATTCTTGCCTGGAGAATCCCCATGGACACAAAGAGTCAGGCACGACTGAGCAATTTCACGTTCACGTTCATATGATCTCCTATTACCTCACTCACCTCTTTTTTTAAACACCCTATCATCTCCAAATACATTCAAATTCTGTGGTCTAAGGGTTATATTAATTTGAGGGGCATAATTTAGCTCATAGCAGTATGCTTTATGTGTTTTGAATTTTACATAATGAAAAAGTTTGGTAAGAAATGTAAATGAGACATATCTGGTCTATAACGTCCTTCAACCCACCCATCAGTAACTCTCCATCTACTTACTTGGGGTAGGGAATTTCGTGAAGTTTTGTCACCTACTGTTTGATCAATCTTATAATTATTCCATGATTGAAAGGTGTGCTCTTTGTTTATAGGCCCCCAAATTATATACTTTTATACATCCATTGTAATTTGAAAGTCTTTAAAAAAAAAAAAAACTAAGTGATAAAAGCCAAAGTTAGATTTTTCTTTAATGTATGCTCCTATAAGTCTCTTTTCCTTCCAAAGTGACACTTAACAGTTATTTATAATGATACCATAGAAATATTAGCTGATTATCACAGTTTGTCTTAGTGTATCTCAGGAAAAAATTAAGTATCGGTTTCTCTTTCCAGCCCCCGTCAAGAAATCGGCGAGAGAGAGCTGAGTTGAGGCCAGATTTCTTTGATTCTGCAGCTATCATAGAAGACGATTCAGTAAATGTTCAATTATTACTGTTCTTTCTTGTGTTTTCTGGGTCTTATTTATGCATGAAGTTAATAATTGTGTTTCATTTTTTCTAGGGATTTGGAATGCCTATGTTCTGAAGTCTGAAGAAAATTTACAAATCTGGAACTCTATTATTTAGAGCTAGAGGCCTATATACTGTGATAGCTTGTATGGGGAAAAAAACACTTTTGATGTGATCTGATTTGTTTTTTAATCAAATGATTAAGGTCAATCTCTTTTTGCAGTGACAGAAGAGGCGCATGTAAATTACCCAAGGGAATGTTGGTGAATGTCACCTCAGAAAGACTGACCTGAAAAATCATTTGTGTCCTGTTATTGGACTTATCCCAGTACAGATGTGTGTGTTTTTCTGGTGGGAGGAAGAAATTTTAAATTTTTAAAACAGCTGTCAAGATAAACACTGTAATACACCTGTTTTATGAAAACTCAGCATTGAGTAAAAAAAAAATATTTTTAACTTTATTTTCCTGTTGTACAATTTAAAAACCGTTTTAACATTTTGCCTTTTTATGTTTTAAAAGCTAACCATTTTTATTAAACCTATGAGTAAGCAGCTCACCCTAATTGCCGAAGAGTGTTTTTGGAGCTCACTGGATTTGGTTGACCATGTGGAATACGGGATTATGGAGGAGCAGAATATTGACAAGCTATGATGACATTCTGACAGTGCATCTCTGCCAAAAACCACACACCCTCTGTGGACATGGATATGAATTCCCAGATTTTATATACTCTTGAATAAAAAGGTTTATTTTTATTTATAAGGGGGCATAAAATAAGAAATGTCCATGCAGCCATTTTTCCAACAGATGCTGTACACCATTCATTTTATATAGAATAGGGAGATTCAAATACAGTACATTTTCTATTGGTATTTGTTCTGTGCATTTTTAGCAACTTCTACCAGCAAATAAAGTCTTCTCAGTAAAACAAAAATGGTTCTCAAGTTATCAGTTTGCTGTTTTTACCACTTATTTCATGCCCTGCCAAATTCAAGTTACATGGACTTCCATTTTCTTAAAAAGATAATCATGAACTCCTTTGCCATTCAAACGTAATTTTAAGTGTAACATAACCGTGTCTACTTCCCATGCACTTAATACCCTTATGCACTAATTTTGTGAATTAAGTTTACCAATTATAGAAGTATGTGCTGCATAGAAGTCTGTGCTTAGAGGGTGAAGTTCTTAAGCTTACCTTGAAATACAGCTACATTTCAGTGTTAAATGTGCATATTAAGGATAATTCTTTGGGGGAAAGAAATTATGAATCTTCAGGACAGCCTTCGATGGTTTAGAGTTACATTCTGCTTAGACTTTTATGACTTGCTGCTACTGTTATTTTAAAAAGCCCACTTAGTTTCTTCCTTTCTGATTTTAAAAGTAAGCCTCAGAATTTGCAAACCAATCCACCACAGCTGTTTCCCGGCTGGTTTTTAAAGTAGCTGCAACAGAATGATGAGGCTCTGCTTTCCCTTTTTACCAAAAAAAAAAAAAATAAAGTTTTTTAAAAAACAAATCTGTGCACCCAGTGACTATGTGGGAAAGCAAAATGGGTTATTTTATTCATCCCTTTAGTAAACAAACTTCTCAACATTTGTACAGTTCTGAAAAAAACTTGGTCACCAAAAATGTTTTATCTGCTAATTTAGCAATTCCTAGGCTCCATTTAGAGGGGCTGGGGTATCGCTTTCTTCCAGAAATATGGATTTCACTGGACGTGATGGGGCAGGGATGACTGGACTGTCCACCACACCAGCCCTGGCACCTGCACAGATTGGTCCTTTGTTGGACGGTTTCATGTGGAAAAACCAGTGCCGACAGAATCGTAGACAACCACACGACAGAAAAGGCTTAGTATCTACTCCAATGGGTTTCCAGTTTAGTTTAAAGTCAATCGAAATTTTTGTATTTTCAGTGTCTCCTTGATTGGTTTTGCTAGTAATTCTGTAAATTGTACATTTGCAATATGAGGTTTTTTTCCTTTTGTACAATTTGAAACTGATGCTTCACCTTTCCTTTAATAAACTATTCAAAATCAGGCTTGTGGTAGTCATCCTATTGTTCCTATTAGATAAAGCTTCAAAGAGGTGATTTCTCATCCTGTTCAACAGAATGATGGAGCTTTCCTTTTTTTTTTTTTAACCAAGAACTGAGAATTTGCTCTTTAGGATAATTTGTTAAAACAACAGCAAATCACTGTATCAATGAGGCTTTACTTTTTTAAGCAAGTAGAATATTAGGACTAGCTCATCAGTTTTCTTTCATCCATTCGATTTCCTTGGAGAGAGAGAGAGACTGGTTAGACCAAGTGAGCACTCAAGAGGAAGTCTCTTGTGGGCTGAGAGTTGGCGGAGGCATTCATGGATTATCAGATGGTCTGAAGCCTGGGACCTTCCCCCACCTGAGATCCAGACCCAGCACTTATGCACAACCATGCCCTTTAAAGGCCACTTGTGTTCTACATGGCTGCCAAAGTGAAGGTCTCTCTTGACACTGCTGCCAGATGTCACTGCACAAAATCATGTCCTACACTTTACGGGCCCCACCATGTTCTCTGGGCTGTGGTCATTAGATGGCCTGAGATGTCCGTGAGAAGCAGCAGGAATGCAGGGGATAAATGGGCAGCGGGGACTCGGGGGCAGCCAAAGATGGAAGGTGATTAAGTTGGGGCTCTAGCAGCTCATCTTGAAGGTTTGTGCTTATGAGATTAGACCAGGGCTTTACCCAGGTGTGATTCTACCCTGGCTGTGACTGTTGGCCCTGCTCTCAGAAAAGAATCAAACAAGGAGCAGGATCTTCCTGGGAAGCAAAGGCTTAGTGCCTGTTCAGGTTCTTCATAGCAGACCAAACTCAGGTAAGGTTCTATCCCTACCCTACTAAGTGACTTGCTCTGCAGAGGACAAGGATAGCTTTCTACTCCCAAGGACACAAATTATCACAAAGACAGCAGGGACATGGGAGTTACCTATCTACTAAATACTAAATACATCTGGTGACAAGATTCAGCATTTTCCTCTAAAACAAGACCATAGTTAGGAAAGGCATGACTAAACACCAGCCCATGAGAACTCACTGCCACTCTAGCCCACAGAGGCTGGTCTACTGGACAAAGCTGCCAAGATCTTACAGCCTTGTGTCTCCTTCACCACCAGCTTGGTTTTCAAATGGGCCAAATCCTAGATTGGCAGACCCCAGAACCTGGATTGGCAGGGCAACTTCAAGCTATTGAGCCACACACTAGCCAACCTATATGATTCTTCCTTAGCCAGGAGGCCTCTAAAAACCCTGGAATCTACCACCACTCCTTTTCCCAGCTCCCACAGCTTAATCTTAGTGCTGTTGCCAAAGAGAAGTACAAAGGACCCCTGGCCAAACATCTCTACTCACTAGGAACTGATCTCCTAGCTTGGAAGACAAAACTGTTCCAGGTCTAAAAAGGAAAGGAGGGTGAGGAATGCACCATAAGCTGCTTTAAAAAATACACATTATGAGCAGAATCATCTCAATACAAGTTGAGATGAACTGCATGAGCAGACTGGAGCTACTGGAAGCAAGACAGTATTCTCAGAACTCATTAGAGGCAGGACAGGGACATATCAGAACCTTCTGTGTGGGCTGCAGACTCTGGAGAGCAGGGTACTATCCCTTTGAAGTGCTAGAAATGCAACATAATCTGGACATGGATTTCTGCCTTAGCAGAGGCCACAGAGATGGGCAAGAGGTAGGGGAGACTTGTGAAAGAACTCGGAACCCAACTAGAGTGGGAGATTCCCATTCTCCAACAGAGGGAAGATGCTCAAGAAAAATAACTAGGGGCATAAACCTGTCTATCCAGGATGGTGGAGTGACTGGCAGAAATGGGAAAAACGGATGATAGTCACATATAGGTTAAGTTGAGCTTAAAATGATACAATCAAGCAGGGCTTACAGACCTTTGGAGCTAAGAGTCTGGAACAGAAAGTCACTGGGGATTGGAGGATTCCTAATTCTCACCTCAGAGAAGCACACCAGTGCTTTAATCTTCATGTTGGAATCACTTAAAATCACCATTGCTGGCATAACTTTAAGAGTTTACATACTCAGAAAAATAAATCAACAAGGGTGGGGAAAAAAACTGTAAAGTGGTCTACAAACATGAAAGACTGATTCTTTAAAAATGATAACCACCCAAGTTACTAATCCAAATAACCATGTACCTTCTGTTTAGAAACAATTACAAAAAAGTCTTGAACTTTAGAAGGTTTGATGTTGATAAAGCTGTAGTATCTCTGAAATTGGTGTTTTTGTAGGACTAAGCAAGTGAGTAAAATACCCTTAAACAACACAGGTTTCAACTGGGCAAGTCCACTTACACAATGTTTTTCAACAGTAACTACTACAGTACTACATGGTGCACAGTTGATTGAATCCTGGATGTGGAACCACAGATTGGATCTGCATATAGGGAGAGCCAACTATATTTTACATGGCTTCTCGACATCAGGAGGGCAGGCCCCCCTAACCCCCACATTGTTCAAGGGTCAAGTATATACTGAATAAGAGCCCATTTCATCAGTGTAGGAGAAGACCTAATTATGGAGTAAAAGAAAGGCAAGTACTTATACATTAGAATTAAAAGCTTCAGTATGAACTCAAATTTTCAAAAATATACATAATATATATATTTTCATGTATATATGTTCCCCATATACATATACGTACACACATATACCAGGATAAATATTTCTTAGTCTGCTGAAAATACCTAGAAGCAATGACAACCCAGTATCAATGTGAAAATCTAGGGTCAATTTTTGCATTCAAATTTCATCTACTAAAAGAAACCACGGCTCTTAAGAAAAACATGATGAACCTAATATATTATCCTGTGTCAAAAAATAAGCAAGGGCAAAAAAATTACTGTAACATACCAAAAGGACGAAGAAACCAGCTTGAAAGAGCACCCCTCTGGCCATATCAGGAAATTCTGAACATCAAAATGTGTAACATTAAATCTTTAAAGAACCCATGATTGAATATATTCATTCACTAAAAACAAGCATTTACGAAATTATATACCAAGCACAGATTTCAGCTATGAATATATGATTCTCAATCTCAAGAAAGCCTAGGCTGGGGCTTCCCTGGTGGCTCAGTGGTAAAGAATCCTCCTGCCAATGCAGGAGACATGGGTTCAATCCCTAGTCTGGCAAGATTCCAAATGTCTCAGAGTCACTAAGCCCATGCACCACAACTACGGAGCCTGTGCTCCTGAGCCTGGGAGCCCCAAGTACTGAGCCCACCCGCCAGAACTCCTGGGAAACCATATGCCCCAGAGCCTGTGCCCCGCACCGAGAAGCCCCAACTTGCCACAACTAGAGAAAAGCCCACACAACAAAAAAGACCCAGCCCCGCCAAAAACCATACATAAATTAAAAAAAAAAAAGAAAGAAACCCTGGGGTGAATATATGGGACAGGGAGAAAAATTTAACAAACTAGTATAATGTATGTTTGAAAATTTGATAGGGTGATAGATAGCATAGTAAGAAAAGGCTTCCCTAGTGGCTCAGATAATAAAAAGTCTGCCTGCAATTGCAGGACACCTGGGTTTGATCCCTGGACTGGGAGAATGGCAACCCGCTCCAGAATTCTTGCCTGAAGAAGTCCATGGACAAAGGAGCCTAGTGGGATACAGTCCACGGGGTCCCAGAGTCAGACACAACTGAACATAGTAAGAAAAATAAACTATTTCAGGAAAACTGTTTAAAAATGAAAAAATAATTTACATGTCTAAACTGACACTAAAAATTTGTTTTGAAAACTCCTTCCTTATGGATAAAATGATAGGATCAGAAATATAGTATTTTATAATCAACACAGAGCAGCTGATTGAGGCAAGAATCATACTATAAGTACTTGACAAAAGTGTGCCGACAGGCTTACAAAATGCCCCCAGATTCGTTACTAATTACACAGAGAAAATTACAAAGGCTGTCATCTTTGCAGCTGTTACCTTAACCAAGTGATCAGATTCAATTTCATCAATAATGGGAAAAAACTAACATGTGCTTCCTAATGTAATATAAGAAAAGAACACTCTTGTGAATTATTCTTACCTGGATCTAAATGTCTGTAAATGATCAGACAGACCCAAACTGAGCGACTGTCTACAAAATATTTTACTAACATGCTTCAAAAATGTCAGTCTCATTAAAGACCATGTAAGACAATGAGCCTTGTTTCATAAGAAATAAACACTGAAATCTAGAGAGACAAAGAGTTATGATTCTGCAACTTACTCTCAAACAGGTCAATAAAAATAGTAATTATACATTTATGTAGGAGATGAAGCAAATGTACAAAGTGTAAAGAACTGGAGAATCTAGGTAAAGAGTATACAACTCTTACCACATTTTCACAGGTTTGAAATTTTCCCAAAAGTTTTTTAAAATCTGGGAACACATTTCTGAAAAGAAGTTAATATAAGGTAAGCAATTACTATACAGCATATGCTTCCTAAGCATCTATTCTGATAGACAAACACATGTATACAACACAATTATAAATACCTTTAATCCTCAACATTTCCTGAAGGAAACAGAAGGATAGAACACATCATTTAAATATTATATCATAAAAGTAAGAAAACTGAAGCCTAAGCAGGATAAGTAGTTCACTCTAAAGGCTTATTATCTCACCTTCCGAGAAAAAATTAATTCTTAGGGAAGGGAAAACAACACACAGATAAGGGTCAGCTCAAAGTGATCACACTATAGTGTTTTCTTTCTAGCTTTCTTCATTTTTCAAATTTCTACCACAAAGAAAGAAATTTAAGCTCAAAATATATCAGTTAAGATTTTTAATAAAATAATTTTACAGTAAGGCACAAATGAAATCTTTCTAGAATTTAATAAACTTAGCTATTTCAAGTGATTAATTGTATTTAGATTCCCAGGTTTCATGACTGCAAAGGCAGGGGCGTATACAAATGGCCAGGCAGTAATTAGCTCCTGGCTTATCTTTCCCTGATTCATTTACAATGGAATATTCGCATGTTTCCTCCAAGGGCGCTGTACCTTCTTGCTGGCCAGGACATCCAGGTCACGGCAGATTCGGGCACGTGTGGAGGAAGGCTGGATGATGTCATCCACAAACCCTAGGGAAGCACAGGAAAGGAAGCGGATCACCTGCTGCCCACACGCGGTGCTCAGTGTGGGCACCACCCTCTGGGGCCAATAGTGTGCATGGAGGGTCAGGCCGACACAAGCGGGGCTCAGTCCTGTGAACCTCCCCATGACCCCAGGATCCCCCTGCTCCTCTGGTGGATCCCAACTGGCCCAGAAACATTCAGTAAGAAAAGGAAAATGTGACCCCTCTTCCATCCTGTCAAGATGAATTTAGTAGGGAATAAAATGAAGAAAGTGTACTTTTTAAAAACTCACTGCAATCATTAGTCCCATCCTGTGCATAAGTCTGTCTTGCCACTTTACTTTGCCACTCTTCCCATCAGGAAGTGGACTGTACTTCTTCACTTGGCCTTGTAAATTGCCTTGGCCAACAGAATGTAGCAAGAGTAACATTGCAACTTCCACACCTAGGCCTCAAGGCACCTTCTTTCCCCTCTCACCCTCTTGCTGCCCTCAGGACACCCTGCAGAGCAGCGTGGACTCACCTCCCAAAGAATAAGCAACCCCGTGAAGGAGAGTCCAGCTGACAGCCAGACCCAGCCATTGAGTGGGGCCACCACGGACACTCCAGCCCCAGTCAGGCAGCTAGATGACATACTTCCACGACTGATCCCAGCAGAACCACTACCCAGCTCAGCCCAGACCAAACGCTGACACTCAGAACTAAGAGGGGAAGGTGCAGGGAGGTTATTTTAGACCACTTTGAGTAGATTTTCCACAGTACTAGGTAGCTGGAACACCACGAAGAGAGCTTTAGCCACTTCAGCAATATTTTCTTGATCACAGTTACAAAGTGGCCCATACAGGCCTCTCTGCCCTTAAGTGATGACGGCTCACGGTCCAGCCAGCCCTCACCAGTCTCCAGACTCAACAAGGGCAAAGGTAGGCCTTCTGGAGCAAAATAAGCGGCAAGGGACCCAACAACTGAGCCGAGCTGCTCTCCCCACCACAGGCCCACCTCTCACAGCTGCAGGAAAAGGGTTGGCAAACTTCTCGATGTACTCTGCCTGAGCCGCCTCCACGTTCTCGTGCCCTTTGAAGATGATCTCCACAGCACCCTGTCACGAGAGGAGTTGGTGATCGTCCTGGAGGCCCCTGGAGACCAGGGTAGCCCCCCACCCAACATCACTGGGAGTGATTGCAAATGTCTCAGTAAACAGTGTGCTGTGAGCAGTGGCCACCCAGGTGCCTGGAGCGACTGCCACAACCCCCCGGCTGCAACAGATGCTCAGCCACGGCTCCAGTGACCAGGAGGCCCAGGCCGAAGCATCACCTGCCTCCCTAGACTCTACCCTAATCTCTCCAAGTGCATCTGTCCTTCTCCGAGGCCAAGATACTTGGCCCAGTTTCCACTGTTAAGAGTCAAGGTCCCCTTATCAAGGGAAGCAGAATGCTGTTACACTTTTTCATTATCCTGAGCCCTGAGCACACAACGGCAGAGAAACTAAAATGCAAATGCAGAAAAATGAGGACTGAGAGAGAAGCCGTCCTGTCAGAACCCCGAAAAGTCAGCTTGGGGAGGTTGGGGCCTGGGAGACACCTAGTTCAGCCCCGACAGCTATTTCAAAGCAGGAAAGCATGGTGAGTAGACTAAGCACCCGGGGCGCCCTGCCCTGAGTCAGCAGGGTCAGGACCACAGCTCAGCCCCCGTGGGCTGCAGGGGTGGCTCCGGGCCCCCGTGGGAGCTGGGGACGGGGCTGGGGAAACATCCAGTCCTCCAACAACTAGTTCAGCTGACTCAGCCCTTTCCCTTCTTCTGAATCCCTGAACCCACTCGAGGCCCCTACTACCTGGGTCCATGCCTGAAGTGAGAGTGCAGGAGAGGGACTGCCAGGGCCTAGACCCCACTCCCCGGAGGCCTGGCGACCCCAGGGACCCAGGCCTTTTCCCAACACTTCCCAGCTGTGCGGGGAGAATGGAGTCCCTGGAGCCAGGAGAAGGGAAAGCTGGAGGGTCTTACCTTTGCTCCCATGACTGCAATCTCCGCCGTGGGCCAGGCGTAGTTGGTGTCACCACAAAGGTGCTTGGAGCTCATGACATCATAGGCACCACCGTAGGCCTAGAACAGCCCCAAATGCTGAATGTGAGAGCCCGAGTCAACCAGGTCACCTCCCTCTAAGACCCCAGGAAGCCAAGTGAGATGAGGATGAAAAGCAAGACTGGCCCTCGTGGGCTTCTAAAGGCCCAGGGCTGGGAGGCCCGGGAATCCCAGGGCGCAGCCACAGGCCTTCTGCAGTTCACGGTCATGGTCTTCCGGCCTTTTCCCACTCCCATATGAGCAGGGACTTCTCTGCTGGGCGTGTCTTCAGGACCATCCATGCCCAGCCATCCTCGAGAACTTAAGGGGAATGAGGCGTAGACTCCTTCCAGCGCTGCTGACCCTCTTGGCCAGACCCCAACCCCCCAGGCCCGGCTGCTGGGGGTGAGCGGGCTCCAGCCTCCAGCCTGAGCTCCTCACCTTCCTGGTGATGACCGTCACTTTGGGCACAGTGGCCTCTGCAAACGCGTAGAGCAGCTTGGCGCCGTGGCGGATGATGCCCCCATACTCCTGCGCGGTGCCTATGGCAGGAGCAAGTTACTGGATCCTCAGAGTCTCCTCGGGGCCCACCCCCACTCTCAGCTCTGAGGGCTTCCCCTTCCCCACAGGGCCACCCCCAGGCAGTGCCCCCTCCAGACGCCCAGAGGGTGGCAGCGTCACAAATCCTGGGGGAACTGCGCAAGAGGACCTCCACATAAAGTGGCGTCCCAGGGCAAAACCGCCTCTCCTGACCCACCTCCCTCCGTGACTCACCAGGCAGGAAGCCAGGGACATCCACGAAAGTGATGAGGGGAATGTTGAACGAGTCACAGAATCGGACGAAACGAGCCCCTTTCACGGATGAGTTAATGTCCAAGCATCCTAGGAGGAGAGAGACCAGTCCCAGTCCCACCCACACTGGGCAACCATTCAGAGCTGGTTTCTACAGGGGTACCAAAGTTTCATCATCAGAGAAACTAAAGGAGAGCTTCATACTCCAAAAAAAAACAGGGAAGACAGGAGAATCCCCCGGCACTGGCCAGAGGACCCAGCAGTGGCCCCGAGGGCTGGCACCACACCCCAGCACGACACCCAGCCTTTGTCTCGTGAACCAAAGGGCAGCTGTCCCCTGAGGCCCAGCCCACCTCACCCCTGGAGCTGCAGTGGGAGGCAGAGTCTGTGTAGTTGGAACTGGATTCTGCCTCCATCAGCCACAGCCATGTGTTTGGGGAAATTACTTTCTGAGCCTGAGATTCCCCACCTTAAAAGGACGGATGTTACTACCCCTTCTATGGAGGTGGTGGGTTAGTCACTAAGTTGTATCCAACTCTTGCGACCTCATGGACTATAGCTCGCCAGGCTCCTCTGTTCATGGAATTCTCCAGGCAAGAACCCTGGAGGGGGTTGCCATTTGCTTCTCCAGGGGATCCTTCCTGACCCAGAGATCGAACCAGGGTCTCCCGCATTGCAGGCAGATTCTTTACCAACTGAGCCTCCAGGGAAGCCCTACCATAGCTGTAAGGATTAAAGGAGATGGTATCAGTAAAACGGCACAGAATAGAATAAGAGCTCAATCACCAGTAAATCCCCTCACCCAGAACAGTCTGAAGAGTATTCTATGAGGCCAGCATTATCCTGATACCAAAACTTCTTGTTTTGGGACAAGAAAACGCAAAGCAAAATCCCTCATGAACACAGATGCAGAAAGTTCAGAGATATTATAAAAACACTGCCAAGTGCAGTTTAACCCAAGAATCCAGAGTTGATCTAATGTGTGAAAAGCAGTGAGATTATTAAAGGAAAAAAACAATACGGTCATCACAACAGATATAAACATCTGAGAAAATCCAATATTCGTAATTAAAAACTAGCAGTAAACTATGAGCACAACGGAACTTCTACTGTCTGGTAAAGAATGTCCATAAAAAACTTAATACTCATGGATCAGAAGAATATATAAATTCCCAAACTGAACTATGCCAGTGCTGTCCAAGAGAACTTTCTATGATGATGAAAATGTTCTCTGGCTCTGTTGATGACATAGTAACCACTAGACAAATGTGGCTACTGAACACCTGAAATATGACTAGGGAAAGTGAGAGACTAAGCTCCTAATCGTATTGAATCTTAATTACTTACACTATTTTATTATTTTAGATTTAAAGCTTAATAGATTAGCATAGCTGGACAAATTTGCATTTTCAAGCAATTCCTACCAAAATCATAGGAAATCCCTTTGTAGAAACTGATAAGCAGATTCTAAAATTCATATAGTAATACAAAGGAGATAGACTAGTCAAATGGTATTTTTTTTAAATAGCAGTATGAGAAGACTTCCACTAGCTGACCCGAAGACTCACAAAAGCAGGGTTTCTCCGTCTTAGCACTACCAACATTTCGGACAGAATGAGTCTTTGCTATGGGGGTTTGACTTCTGCATGTAGAATGTTTAGTCACCATCTTTGGGTTAGACACACCAGATGTCAGGAGCCCCCCTCCAACCCTCACACCCACTGTGACAATCAAAACTGTTTCCAGTATAGCCACATGTTCCCAGTACATTGAAATTGTCCCTAGCTAAGAACCAACAAGAACCATAAAGCTTCAGAAATCAAGACAAGATGGCAGAGGCATAAAGGTGGGCAAAACCAGCAACAAAACAGGACAGATGGGGAAGAAATAGACCCAGAGGACTGATTTCAGACAATGCACCAAACAATTTGGAAAGCAAGTCTTTCTTAACAAACGGTAATACAGTTTCACTCCATACTCTACACAAGAAAATCAACCCAAAATGGATCACAGAGCTTAACATAACCCACAACCACAAAGCTCCGAGAAGGTGACTTAGACTATCTTCGAAACCTTGCAATAGACAAAGATTTCCTGGACAGGACACAAAAGCTCTAATCAGACGTCAAACACTGATAAAAAGGATTTTACCACTTTTTAAAAATAATGTGAGTCAAAAGACTTAATTAAATAAACAAACAAGTCACAGACCAGGAAAAAAATATTTAAAATACACAAATCTGACAAAGGGTTCACATCAGAATATATAAAGAATCTTAGAAATCAACAATAAAAAGACAACCCCAAAAATAAAAACAATAGGCAAAGCTTCCCTCTTGCTAAATGTAAGAGGGAATGTCTGAGATGACAGATATGTTCTATATCTTATTTTGGATGGTGATTACAGGTTGGGAGTCTCCCCCTGGGTGGGGAAGAACCCTGGAGGAGGGCATGGCAACCCACTCTAGTTTTCTTGCCTGCAGAATCCCATGGAGCCTACGGTCCATAGGGTCACAAAGACATGACTGAAGTGATTTAGCACACATGAATTGTCGACTTGCTAAAACCCACCCAAATGAGCACATAAAAGCTGTGCATTTTATGGTCTGTAAATTATAACTAAGTAAAAAAAAAAATGTTTTAAATCTCCCCTCCTCCCTCTCTATCCAAATCTATGTTAATAAAGAAGCGAATGATGAGTCTTGGGATGAAGACAACTCTAAATTAAGAAACTGCAAGATGGAAAAGAGGTCAGAATAAAAATCAAAAGGAAGAAAAATATGAGCAATGACAACCGAAACAAGATAAAATCACTGGGGAATTGAAAATAGTCAGAAATGGAAAACCTGTGACCCTCAGCGGCCAAGAGTGGGCCCTAGGTCCAAGAGCTTGGCTTCCTCATCATAGTCCAAGCCTGTCAGAGCATCTGGCACCCAGGGAGTCCAATGAGCCCTGGCAAATTCTACAAGGAAGAAATAAGAACCAGTGCCAAGGGGGAGGAGAGAAAGGGGAGAGAAGGAGTGCAAGTTTGGGATTAGCAGATGCAAACCAGTATACAAAAAATGGATAAATAACAAGGTCCTACTATATAGCACGGGGAACTATATTCAATACCCCATGGTTTATCATGACTATGAAAAAGTATATTAATATATGTATAACTGAATCACTTTTTTTGTACAGCACAAGTTAACACAACATTGTAAATCAACTACATCAATAAAAAAGAAACAGAAATGAGAACCATGATAAAGGCCTCCTCTGTGAGCCTCTGACACTTTATGACACTCCATAAATATCACAAAGAAAATTACAAAGTCAGAAGGAGAGAAGCTGAAGAACCACAATGGAACCAAGTATTCAGACCCCAGTCAGGGCTCAGGAAGGCCTTGGATAGGAATCTAGGTATTTGAAGATAGTGTTTTCAGAATAAGCCAAACAGTTTCTTCAAAAGTGAGCTTGTGAGAGTGTGCCTGTAGCGGAAGGTGCCAGAACCTGCAGACAAGGTCTCGGGACAAGAAATCTCTTTGTGCAGACACAGGAAATCATGTGAAGTCCACGCCAGGGGCAGACACAGTGAGGAGGAGGAACTCGAGAATACGTGAACAGATGAGAACTTACTACAGGAACAAAAGGCACATTCAGTGTGTGTAAACATGATTTCTAAACAACAAAACGGTGGAACAGACAGCACCTAGCTCCTATCCTCGAAGAGAAGCATCAAAAAACAAGCAGAAACAGTCAGAACTAACTTTGTCAAAGTTCTGAAACAGGCACGGTAACTAAGCAAAAGCTAAAATGAGAAAAAGGCAATTCAGAAACTGCAGAAAAGCTTTGTCACATTTTGAATTACACTTGCCCCACATTCTCCCTGGCTCTAGAGGAAGGAAAGATGACCTCAGACACAACTCACCATGTAGGTCTGTTCTACCTTGTGCGAGGGCACCCTGAAAGATGATGCAAGCCTTTCATCTCTGTACCCAACTCAGAACTCACCCAGACCACAAAAGTAGCAGCCAACACTCACTGTGAGAAAAAAGAACTACCAACAGACATCTGGGGCAAAAGATCACAGCTGAGAGCATCTAAGGCCAGGGAAGAAAAAACGGGCAGAGTGGGGGTTTGGCAGGGTTGGGGCAGAATTTGGAAATTCTAGAGCTACTGTATATACAAGGGACTTCAGAGAGAGGCAGATATGCCTAGAGTGAGATGTATGCTCAGAAAAGATCTGAGAAGGGAAATTAGAAAGTACCTTGAATAGATCAGTGAAACAAAACAGAGCTCAGAAATAAACCCACAGAGCTAAGGACAATTAATCTTCGACAAAGAAGCCAATGGGAAGAAACAGTCTTTCAGCAAGTGGTGTTAAGAAAGTTGGGGAGCAAAATGTAAACCACCCTCTGAGCATACTCAAAAAGAAATTCAAAATGACCAAAAAATTTAAATGTAAGACAAGACACCATAAAACTCCAAGAACAGTACATTTGCAAAACATTCTGACCTAAATCATACCAATGTTTTCCTAAGTCAGTCTCTCATGGCAACAGAAACAAAAGCAAAAATAAACAAATGAGATCAACCAAGCATATAAGCTTTCAAACAGCAAAAGAACCCATAAACAAAATGGAAAAGACAAACTTCCAACTCAGAAAAGATATTTGCAAATGATGCAACCAGCAAAGGCTAAATTTCCAAAATATATAAACAGCTTCTACAATTCAATAACAAAAAAGCAAATAACCAACCAAAAAATGGTCAGAAGGCCTAAACAGACATTTCTCCAAAGAAGACACACCGATGGCCAATAGACACATGAAAATACGCTCATCACTGCAAATTAGTAAATAAATGTAAATCAAAACTACAGTGAGGTACCACCTCACACCAGTCAGAATGACCACATTAGAAAGTCCAGAAATAATAAATGCTAGAGAGACAGCAGGAAAAAGAGAATCTTCTTACACTGTTGGTGGGAATGTAAATGAGTGTAGTTCAAAGCAAAACAGTATGGAGGTTCCTCAAAAAACTAAAAATAGAGGTGAAGTACGACACAGCAATCTCACTCTTAGGCATATACCCACACAAACTATAATTTGAAAAGATGTATGCATCCCTATTGTTCATAACAGCATTATTTACAACAGCCAAGATATGGAAAGAACCTAAATGTCCAGTGACAGAATGATGTGTGTGGTGTATACACACACACAGTGGAATATTACTCAGCCATTAAAAAGAATGAAATAATGCCATCTGCAGCAACATGGATAGACAAAGGGATTATCACATTAAGTGAAGTAAGTCAGAAACAGAAGGATAAATACCATATATCACTTATATGTGGAATACAGAATATGACACAAATGAACATATGTATGAAACAGAAACAGACTCACAGACAGAGAACATACTCATGATGCCCAAGGGGGAGGGTGTATGGGGGAAGTAAAATCAGGAGTTCGGTTGTTAGCAGATGCAATCTATTATTTATAGAGTGGATAAACAACAAGGTCCTACTGTACAGTACAGGGGAAAATATTCAACATCCTGTGATAAATCAGAATGCAACTGACTATGCAGCATAGCAGAAATTAACGCAAAACTGTAAATCAACTATCAGTTCAGTTCAGTCACTCAGTAGTGTCCAACTCTCTGCAACCCCAAGAACTGCAGCACTCCAGGCTTCCCTATCCATCACCAACTCCCAGAGTTTATCCAAACTCATGTCCATTGAGTCGGTGATGCCATCTAACTATACTTGAATAAAATTTTTCTAAAAAAGAAAATACCTTGAAATGAACTAAAATGAAATCATAACATTACAAAACAAAAGAACTGAGAAGATCTTAAGCTTTAACCTTGGGCTGATCCCTAAGCTCTGTTTAAGTCTAGCCAAGTGTTGAAAGAAAGCCTAAATACAGAGTCAAATTGCAAAGACTAAGAGAGATATTTTCTTATCTATTTTGGCACCTCAGTCACAAACACAGTTGGACACAAGCTAATGAAGAAAACAAGGAACACAGCCTCTGCAAAACCAGTTAGGAAAATTCACGAGACAAATGGACTACTACAGCATTCAACAATCAGAAAACAACAAACTCTGGAAAAGGGAGAGAATGTGATCCCAGAGTTCAACACATTATAATATTCAAGTGTTCAGTTTTCAACAGCAATTAAAAAAAAAGCATACAGAGAAACAGGAAAGTAGAACCATTCAAATGAACAAAATAAACATAAGCAATCATCCTTAAGGAAGCCCAGACAATAAATTTACTAAACAAAGATTTTAAAACAACTGTTTTAAATATGCTCACGGAGACAAAGAAAAACATGAAGAACTAAAGCAAAAAACAGGAAAAAAAATGTATGGACAAAATGAGAATATCAATGGAGAAACAAATTATAAAAAGGAACCAAACAAATTCTATCACTAAAAAACACAATAACGGAAGTGAATATATCGCTACAGGGGTTCAACAGAGTTGAGAAGACAGGAAGAAGGATGAGGAATCCTGAAAATACAAAAACTTAAATTATCCAATCAAAAGAACAGAAAGAAAAGGAAAACTGAAGTGATGAGAGACTAATGGATTATGAATATCATGAAGTAAACCAATATATACAGCAAGTCAGTACCATGATGAGGAGAGAAGAGAAATGGGTAGAGACATTGTTTGAAGAAATAATATCCAAAAAATTCCTCAAATTTGGCACAAGATGTGAAGAAACAAAACCAAGAAACGGCAAGCCTAAGTAGGATAAACTCACACATGTCCACACTGAGACCCATCATAGTCAAACTATTTATTTAAAGAATCCTGAAAGTAGCAAAAGTAAGTGGTTAATCAAATACAAAGAATCATCAGTAAGATTACAAATTGATTTCTCAGCAGAAACTATGGAGGCCAAAAGACAATGGGATACATCTCTAAAGTGCTTAAACTTCTATTTTTTAATTTATTTTTTTTATTGAAGGATAATTATTTTACAGAATTCTGTTGTTTTCTGTCAAACCTCAACATGAATCAGCCATAGGTATATCTATGTCCCCTCCCTCTTGAACCTCCCTCCCATCTCCCCCCTCATCCCACCCCTCTAGGTTGATACAGTCCCCTGTTTGAGTTTCCTGAAACATACAGCAAATTCCCATTGGCTATCTATTTTACATACGGTAATGTAAGTTTCCATGTTACTCTCTCCATAAATTTCCTCCTCCCCTCCCCTCCCCCCATGTCCATAAGTCTGTTCCGTATGTCTGTTTCTCCATTGTTGCCCTGTAAATACGTTCTTCAGCACCATTTTTCTAGATTCCATATATATGTGTTAGATGACAATATGCACCTTTCTCTTTCTGACTCCCTTCACTTTGTATAATAGGTTCTAGGTTCATCCACCTCATCAAAACTGACTCAAATGCTTTCCTTTTCATGGCTGAGTAATATTCCATTGTGTATATTTACCACAACTCCTTTATCCGTTTATTTGTTGACGGACATCTAGGTTGCTTCCATCTTCTAGCTATTGTAAATACTGCTGCAATGAACAATGGGATACATTTGTCTTTTTCAATTTTGGTTTCCTCAGGGTAGAGGCCAAGGAGTGGGATTGCTAGTCATATGGTAGTTTTATTCCTAGTTTCTGAAGGAATCTCCATACCGTCTTCCATAGTATATGTATCAATTTACATTCCTACCAACAGTGCAAGAGTGTTCCCTTTTCTCCACACCCTCTTCAGCATTTATTGTTTGTTGACTTTTTGATGGTGGTCATTCTGACCAGTGTGAGGCGATTCTCACTGTAGTTTTGATTTGCATTTCTCTAATAATGAGCAATGTTGGGCATCTTTTCATGTGTTTGTTAGCCATCGGTATGTCTTCTTAGGAGAAATGTCTGTTTAGGTCTTTTTCCCACTTTTTGATTGGGTTGTTTGCTTTTCTGACATTGAGTTCTATGAGCTGCTTGTATATTTTGGAAATTTATCCTTTGTCATTGTTTCATTTGCTATTATTTTCTCCCATCCTGAAGGCTGTCTTTTCACCAGCCTTAGTTTCCTCTGCTGCAAAAAAGCTTTTAAGTTTAATCAGGTCCCACCTGTTAGCTTTTGTTTCTATTTCCATTACTCTAGGAGGTGGGTCATAGAGGATCTTGCTTTGATTTATGTCATCAGGTTGTTCTGCCTATGTTTTCTTCTAAGAGTTTTATAGTTTCTGGTCTTACATTTAAGTCTTTAATCCATTTTGAGTTTATCTTTGTGTATGGTGTTAGGACGGAGAAGGCGATGGCACACCACTCCAGTACTCTTGCCTGGAAAATCCCACGGACAGAGGAGCCTGGTAGGCTGCAGTCCATGGGGTCGCGAAGAGTCAGACACGACTGAGTGACTTCACTTTCACTTTTCACTTTCACGCATTGGAGAAGGAAATGGTAACCCACTCCAGTGTTCTTGCCTGGAGAATCCCAGGGACGGGGGAGCCTGATGGGCTGCCGTCTATGGGGTCACACAGAGTCGGACACGACTGAAGTGACTTAGCAGCAGCAGCATGGTGTTAGGAAGTGTTCTAATTTCATTCTTTTATACATAGCTGTCCAGTTTTCCCAGCACCATTTATTGAAGAGGCTGTCTTTGCCCCGTTGTATATTCTTGCCTTCTTTCTTAAAAATAAGGTACCTACGCAGGTGCATGGGTTTATTTCTGGGCTTTCTATCTTGTTCCATGGGTCCATATTTCTGTTTTTGTGCCAGTAGCATGCGGTCTTGATGACTGTAGCTTTGCAGTATAATCTGAAGTCAGGAAGGTTGATTCCTCCAGCTCCATTCTTCTTTCTCAAGACTGCCTTGGCTATTCTGGGGCTTTTGTGTTTCCATATGAATTGTGACATTTTTTGTTCCAGTTCTGTGAAAAATGCCATTGGTGATTTGATAGGGATGACACTGAATCTGTAGATTGCCTTTGGTAGTATAGTCAGTTTCACAATATTGATTCTTCCTACCCAGGAACATGGAATATCTCCCCATCTATTTATGTCATCTTTGATTTCTTCCATCAGTGTCGTACAATTTTCTGTGGACAGTTCTTTTGTCTCCTTAGGTAAGTTTATTCCTACATAGTTAATTCTTTTGTTGCAATAGTGAATAGGATTAATTCCTTAATTTCTCTTTCTGATTTTTCATTGTTAGTATACAGAAATGCAAGTGAGTTCTGTGTATTGATTTTGCATCCTGCACTTTGCTAAATTCACTGATTAGCTCTAGCAATTTTCTGATACTATCTTTAGAGTTTTCTACGTACAGTATCATGTCACGTGCATACTGTGAGCACGTTATTTCTCTTCCAATCTGGATTCTTTTTACTTCTTTTTCTTCTCTGACTGCTGTAGCCAGGACTTCCAGAACTATGTTGAATAACAGTAGTGAAAGTGGACACCCTTGTCTTGTTTCTGTTCTTAAGGGGAATGCTTTCAGTTTCTCACCACTGAGAATAATGTTTGCTGTAGGTTTCTCATATTTGGCCTTTACTATGTTGAGGTAGGTTCCTTCTATGCCCATTTTTTGAAGAGTTTTAATCATCAATGGGTGCTGAATTTTGTCAAAGGTTTTTCTCCATCTATTGAGATTATCATATGGTTTTTATCTCTCAATTTGTTAACATGGTGTATCAAATTGATTGATTGGCATATACTGAAGAATCCTTGCATTCCTGGAATAAACCCAATTTGATCATGGTGTATGAGCTTTTCAATGTGTTGTTGAATTCTGTTTGCTAAAATTCTGTTGAGGATTTTTGCATCTATGTTCTTCAGTGATATTGGCCTGTAGCTTTCTTTTTTATGTTGTCTTTGTCTCTTTTTGGTATCATGGTGATGATGGCCTCATAGAGTGAGTTTGGAAGTGTTCCTTCCTCTGCGATTTTTTGAAAGATTTTGGAAGGATAGGCATTAGCTCTTTAAATGTTCTATAGAATTCTCCTGTGAAGGAAGCCATCTCGTCCTCGGCTTTTGTTTTGGGGGAGATTTTTTATCACAGCTTCAATTTCAGTGTTTGTAATTGGGTTGTTCATAATTTCTATTTCTTCCTGGTTCGGTCTCAGAAGATTGAACTTTTCTAAGTATCTGTCCATTTCTTCCAGATTATCCATTTTATTCCCATATAGTTGTCCATAATAGTCTTTTATAATCCTTTGTATTTTTGCATTGTCTGTTGTAACCTTGCTTTTTTCTAATTTTGTTGATTTGATTCTTCTCTCTTTTTTTCTTGATGAGTCTGGCTAAAGGTTTGTCAGTTTTATTTATCTTCTCAAAGAATGAGCTTTTAGTTTCATTAAGCTTAGAGTTGGACTGTGAAGAAAGCTGAGCACTGAAGAATTGATGCTTTTGAACTGTGGTGTTGGAGAAGACTCTTGAGAGTCCCTTGGACTTCAAGGAGATCCAACCAGTCCATTCTAAAGGAGATCAGCCCTAGGTGTTCTTCAGAAGGAACAATGCTAAAGATGAAACTCCAGTACTTTGGCCACCTCGTGCAAAGAGTTGACTCATTGGAAAAGACTCTGATGCAGAGAGGGATTGGGGGCAGGAGGAAAAGGGGACAGAGGATGAGATGGCTGGATGGCATCACCGACTCGATGGACGTGAGTTTCAGTGAATTCTGGGAGATGGTGATAGACAGGGAGGCCTGGTGTGCTGCAGTTCATGGGGTTGCAAAGAGTCGGACACAACTGAGCAACTGACCTGACTGACTGTTTCTTTCACTGTTTTTCATTTATTTCTGCTAGGATCTTTATGATTTCTTTCCTTCTACTAATTTGGGGCGGGAGGGTTGTTCTTCTTTTCCCAGTTGTTTTAGGTGTAAAGTTAGGTTGTCTATTCAATGTTTTTCTTGTTTCTTGAGGTAGGATTGTATTGCTATAAACTTCCGTCTTAGAACTGCTTTTGGTACATCCCATAGGTTTTGAGTTGTAGTGTTTTCATTGTTATTTGTGTCTAGAAATTTTTTAATTTCCCTTTTGATTTCTTAAGTAACCTGTTGATTGTTTACAAATGTGTTGCTTAATCTCTCCAGGTGCTTGTATTTCTTACAGTTTTTCTCTTGTAATTGATATCTAGTCTCATAGTCTTGTGGTCGGAGAAGATGCTTGATACCATTTCAATTATCTTAAATTTACTGAGGTTTGATTTGTGATTCAAGATGTAGCCCATCCTGTAGAATGTTCCATGTGCACCTGAGAAGGTGTATTCGTCTGCATTTGGTTGGAATGTCCTGCAGATATCAATGAGATCCATCTCATCTAATGTATCATTTAAGACTTGTAGTTCCTTACTAAGTTTCGGTTTTGATGATCTGTCCATTGGTGTGAGAAGGGTATTAAAGTCTCCTACTATTATTGTGTTACTGTCCATTTCTCCTTTTATGTCTGTTAGTGTTTGTCTTATGTATTGAGGTGCTCNGTCCAGTGCTGTGAAGAGCAATATTGTATAGGAATATGGAATGTTAGGTCTGTGAATCAAGGCAAATTGGAAGTGGTCAAACAAGAGATGGTAAGAGTGAACGTCGACATTCTAGGAATCAGCCAACTAAAATGGACTGGAATGGATGAATTTAACTCAGATGCCCATTATATCTACTACTGTGGGCAGGAATCCCTTAGGAGAAATGGAGTACCCATCATGGTAAACAAAAGAGTCTGAAATGCAATACTTGGATGCAATCTCAAAAATGACAGAATGATCTGTGTTCATTTCCAAGGCAAACTATTAATATCACGGTAATCCAAGCCTATGTCCCAACCAGTAATGCTGAAGAAGCTGAAGTTGAACAGTTCTATGATGACCTACAAGACCTTTTAGAGCTAACACACAGAAAAGATGTTCTTTTCATTATAGGGCACTGGAATGCAAAAGTAGGAAATCAAGAAACACCTGGAGTAACAGGCAAATTTTGCCTTGGAGTATAGAACGAAGGAGGGCAAAGGCCAATAGAGTTTTGCCAAGAGAACACATTGGTCATAGCAAACACCCNCATTTTCTCCATTTTGTTTTCAAGGTTTTTGGTCATCTTTACTATCATTATTCTGAATTCTTTTTCAGGTGGTTTGCCTATTTCCTCTTCATTTATTTTGACTTCTGCATTTCTAGTTTGTTCCTTCATTTGTGTAGTATTTCTCTGCCTTTTCATTATTTTTTTTTAACTTACTGTGTTTGAGATTTCCTTTTCCCAGGCTTCGAGGCTGAATTCTTTCTTCTTTTGGTTTCTGCCTTCCTAAGTTCGGGCCAGTGGTCTGTGTAAGCTTCGTATAGGTGAGATCTGTGCTGTGCTTTTGTTTGTTTTTCATCCGATGGGCAAGGCTGAGTGATATTTTCCTTTTGTTTGTTGTTTAGATGAGGCATCCTGCTGAGGGGGCTACTGGTTGTTGGGTGATGTGGGGTCTTGTACTCAAGTGGTTTCCTTTGCGTGAGTTCTCACTATTTGATACTCCCTAGGGTTAGTCCCATGGATGGGGGAGCCTGGTGGGCTGCAGTCCATGGGGTCCCTGGGGGTCGGACACAACTGAGCGACTTCACTTTCATTTTTCACTTTCATGCATTGGAGAAGGAAATGGCAACCCACTCCAGTGTTCTTGCCTGGAGAATCCCAGGGACGGGGGAGCCTGGTGGGCTGCCATCTATGGGGTCGCACAGTCGCACACAACTGAAGCGACTTAGCAGCAGCAGTAGCAGCAGCAGCAGCAGGGTCAGTTCTCTGGTCCATGGTCTTGGAGTCAGTGCTCCCACTCTAAAGGCTCAGGGCTTGATCTTGTGCTGGAGGCTGAAGGTCTGAGATCGAGGTGCCTGGCGTGGTCAGGTGAAGACACTCTTCCAAGCCACAGACTCATCACTGGATCCTCCCCTCTCTGAAGCGAGGTCCTGCAGGGATACCCCAGTGTGTGCAGCAGACAGATTGCTACGCGGAATGTGGCGGCAGTCTTTGCTCCCCCTATTTTTTTTAATAGTAGTTTTATTTTTTAGTTTTTTGAGAATCCTCCATATTGTTTTGAACAGTGGTTGTACCAATATACATTCCCACTAATAGTATACAAGGGCTCCTTTTTCTCCACATCTTTGCCAACATTTATTTGTGTTCATTTTGATGATAGTTATTCTGACAGGTGTGAGGTGATACTTCACTGTGGGTTTGATGTTTCATTTCCCTGACGATTAGCGAAGTTGAGGATCTTTTCATGTGCATGTTTGCCATTTGTATTTCTTCTCTGGAAAAATGTCTATTCAGTGCTTCTGCCCTAGTAATTTCCACTCCTGAGTATGTATCAAAAAAAAAAAAAAAACACCTCTAATTCAAAAAGATACAAGCACTCCAATGTTCATAGCAGCATTATTTATAATACCCAAGACATGTAAGCAACCTAAGTGTCAATCAACAGATGAACAGATAGAGAAAAACGGTATATATGTACAATGGGCTTCTCTGGTGGCTCATACAGTAAAGAATCTGCCTGCAATGTGGGAGACCCAGGTTCATCCTTGGGTCAGGAAGATCACCTGGAAATGGGAATGACTACTCCTCGGGTATTCTTGCCTGGAGAATAACATAGACAGAAAAGCCTGGCCAGCTGCAGTCCCCTGAGTCACAAAGAGTCAGACATGATCGAGTGGCTAACACTCATACATATAATGGAATACTACTCAGACATACAAAGAATGAAATTTTGCCATTTGTGGCAACATGGATGGACTTGGAGAGCATTATACTAAGCGAAATAAGCCAGTATCATACAAATACTGTATATTACTTATATATGGAATCTAAAAAACATAACAAACTAGAGTATACAACCAAAAAGAATCAGACACAGATGTAGACAACAAACTAGTGGTTGTCAATGGGGAGAAATAAGACAGGAGGAACAATATAGGGGTAAGACAGTAAGAGGCACAAGGTATAAAGTAAGCTATGGGATACATTGTATAACATAGTGAATGCAGTCAATATTTTATAACTATAAATATATATACAACTATAAATATTTTTTAATTATAACCTTTAAAAATTGTGAATTACTATATTGTACACTATAACATACAGCAAATAAATATACTTTAATTAAAAATGTAAGAAACAAAGTGCTGAAAAAGTAAAATCTCAACCAAGACGTCTACACTTGGCAAGCTCTCCTTCAAAAATGAGGGACAAATTAAGACGTTTCTAGATAAACAAGCTGAAGAGTTCATTACCACTATGCCTGCCCTGCCAAAAATGGTAAAGCAAGCCTACCAGGTTGAAATAAAAAGATAGTAGATGGTATCACAAAACCATATAAAGAAATCAAGATCTCCAGTAAAGATAACTCCATGGGGAATATGAAAGTCATCATTACTGTATTTCTGGTTTTTATTTCTGGCATTATCACTGTAATGCCACTTTTTATTTCTTTCATGATTTAGAAAACAAATTCAGGGAATGCCCTGGCAGTCCAGTGGTTACGAATCCACACTTTCATTGCCAGGGCCTGTGTTCAGCCCCTGGTCAGGGAACCTAAGATTGTGTAAGTCATGTGGTGTAGTCAAAACACAAAACAGCAACAACAAAAAACACACTCCAAAAAGGTTTACTGGTGGAGAATTCTACAAAACCTTTAAAAGTGAAATTGCACCAGTTCTCTATGATCTCTTCTCGAAGACACAATCAGAGAGAATAGTTCCTAACTCATTCTATGAGGCCGTCATCACCCTAATACTGAAACAACATTACAAGAAAATGACAGACCAGAGTCTCTCACAAGCATAAATCCAAGAATCCTCAACGAAATATCTCACAAATCAAACTCAGTAATAGACAAAAATAATTATACACTACTTCCCGGTGGGATTTACACCAGGTATGCGAGGCTGATTCAACATTTGAAAAACAGACTTCCCTTGTGGTCCAATGGCTAAGACTCCATGCTCCCAATTCAGGGGTACGAGGTTTGATCCCTGGTCAGGGAACTAGATCCCACATGCTACAACTAAGAGTTCACATATTGCAACTAACAGTTCTTATGCCGCAACTGAAGATCCCTCATGCTGCAACAAAGATCAAAGACCACATGTGCCACAACTAAGACCCAGCACAGCCAAATAAATAATTTATCTGAAAAACAATTCACAAATTCCACTAGCTCAACATCTAAAGAAGAAAAACTACATGAATATATCAATAGATGAAGAAAGGCATTCACAAAATTCAGCATTTCATGATTAAAAACTCCCAACAAACTATAAATAGAAATAAAGGGGAACGTTCTTAACTTGATAAAGAACATCCACAAAAACCCAGAGCTAACATCATATGTAATGATGAAAACCTAGAAATTTTTCCACTAAGATCAGGTATAAAGGCAAGAACGTGCCCTCTCACCACTCCTTTTAAAAACTGTACTGTAGCCTACCAGGCTCCTCAGTCCATGGGATTTTCCAGGCAATAGTCCTGGAGTGGATTGCCATTGCTTCTCCAGGGGATCTTCCCAACCCAGGGCTCGAACCCGGGTCTCCTGCATTGTAGACAAACAATGCTTTACTGTCTGAGCCACCAGGGAAGCCATACCTGGAAGTCCTAGCTAATACAATAAACCAAGAAAAGAAAATATATAGAAGCCATACAGACTGGGAAGGGAGAAATCTAACTTTGTTTACAGATGATATGATTGTCTATGTAGAAAATCCTATAGAACAAAAATACTGCTGAAACTAATAATTACAGCAAAGTTGTGGGATCCAAAGTGAATTTACTAAAGTAAATCACTTTTCTATATACCAGCAATGAATTTGAAACTATTAGTAACAACATAATACCATTTACATTAGCACACACCCCTCTGCCAGAAAGAAATATATAGGCATAAATCTAACAAAACAAATACAAGATCTATATGAAGAAGATTACAAAACTCTTACGTAGAGTTTACAAAGATTACAAAACTCAAAAAGCTAAATAAGTGAAGAGATATTCCATGTTCATGGATAGAAAGACTCAATATCATCAAGAGATATGGTACTGGTGAAATAAATGAGGTATGGTATTGGTGAAACAAATCAATGGAACAAAATAAGAGTCCAGAAACAGACCTATATAAATATAATAAACTAATCTTTGACAAAGGATCAAAGGTAATACAATGGAAGAAAGCAGTCTTTTTAACAAATGATGCTGAAACAACCAGACATCCCTATCCAAAAAAAACTGATGTAGACCCGTTTGGGTCTTATACCTTTCACAAATAATTAACTCAAAATGGATTCACAGACCTAAACGTAAAACACGAAACTATAAAACTCCTAGAAGACAACATGGGAGAATAATTAGGTGATCCTGGGTGTGGCAGTTAACTTTTTAGATACTCTACTTTCAAAGGCATGATCCATGAAAGAAATAATTGGTATGCAGGACTTAAAATTAAAATTTCTCCTCTGTGAAAGATACTATCCAGAGTATGAGAAGACAATCAAAGACTAGGAGAAAATACTTACAAAACATACAGTCTGACAAAAGCCTGCTATCTAGCATATACAAAGAACTCTTAAAACTTGTGAAAGAATTTCAGTCTAAAATAGGATATTAAATGGAGAGGCTATAAGATGGAGAATCTCATACCTTTGTCCTCAGGCAGAAAAAACTTAAAGACTAAAAAACTGATTTCTCTAAAATGCCTGATTTATTGAACACCAATAGTGCCCAAATTTTCTCTCAGATGACAGGGGGTTGACCAGGGGCTGTCTCATATCAAACTCAAGAAGTTTAAAAACGGGAGATGACCCAGGTTGGGTTGGACTCAAACAGGGGGTTCAACTGAGTTTTATTTCTGTGGCTAAACTGATTTTTATCTGCTCAGGAAGTTTTCAAGGCTGGTCTCCATTTGTTGTTTATTTTAACTGAATCTAACTGAACTCAACCCTCTTTACATTCCTTGTCCATAAATACAACCTGCCCCAAACCCTCAATGGACTCATCTGTCACTTGCTACAGTTTGCTTGTCCTGAATTACAGTTCCTCTGCTATTCCTGAATAAACTCATTTTCTTGAGCTTATTTCAGTTTATCTTTATATTTAAGTCAAACAAACTCAACAATAAGAAAACAACCCAATTTAAAAAAATGGGCAAAAGACCTGAACCCCTTACCAAAGAAAACACAGACATGGCAAATAAGCATACGAAAATATGTTCTACATCATACATCATCAAGGAAATGCAAATTATAATGAGATACCACTACACACCTATCAGAACAGCCAAAATTCAGAACACTGACTCCAAATGCTAAAAAAAGATGTGGAGCAAGAGAACTCTTCTTACTGCTGGTAGGGATACAAATTAGTACAGTCACTCTAGAAGACACCTTGGCAAACTAAAACATACTTACAAGTTCACTTACAAGCTAAACACACTCTTACTTCTTTGAGCCAGCAATCATGTTCCTCCATATTTACCCAATGAGGTGAAAACTTATGCATGTCCACATAAAAACTTGCATATGTATTTTTAGCAAATTTATTCCAAAACTTAAAAACAGTGAAGACATTCTTCAGTAGGTTAATAGAAAAATTAACTGTAATATAACCAGACAATGTAATATTAATGGTAAAAAGAAATCAGATATTAAGCAATGACAACACATGGAGGAAACCTGAATCACAGAGTAAACAGCTTTATCAGGCCAGCTTCTACCATATAACAAGTTGGAAGGGCCTGATCCAAAAAATCTACATACTGTGTGATTTTAACTATAAAGTATTTTGCAAAATTTTGGAAAACTATAGAAATAATAGACGCATGAGTGACTGCCAGTGGTTATCAGGCTATCAGGGTTATGGCTAAGGGAGTGATGAATCGGCAGAGGATTTTTAGGGCAAGTGAAACCATTTAGTATAGTGCTGCAAATGGTAGATACATATCATTATGTATTTATTAAAACCTACAGAAATGCAAAAGTGGTTCAATATACCAAAAAAATCAATCAGTATGATATACCACATTAATACAAGAAAGGACAAAAGCTACTTGATCATCTCAATTGACACAGAAAAGGCATTTGGCAAAATCTATCACCTTTCAAGAAAAACATTCAGAAAACTGCAAACAAACAGAAGGAAATTTCCCCAACATCATGACCATGTACAAAAACTTACAGCTAACATCCTATTCAATAATGAAACACAAAATTCTCACCCTAGGATCAGGAGCAAGACAAAAATGCACACTAGTACCACTGCTATTCAACACTGTGCTGAAGTTCCAGCCGGAGCAGTTAGTAATAAAAAGGCATCCAAGCTGGAGAGGAAGAAGTAAAACTATTTTTATGTGCATAAATATGATCTGACGTATAGAAAATCCCAGAGAATTTATAAGAAAGCTATTCAAGGTAATAATTTCAGCAAAGTTGCAGGTTACAAGATCAGCAAACCAAAAGCAGGTGCATACTTGGCCTTCTATCTGCCAATAATGAACAATCTGAAAGGGAAACCAAAAAAGGAATTCCATTTACAATGGCATCTAAAAGAATAAAACAGTCAGGACTAAATTCGACCAAGAGGTTACTTAAAGACTTATGCAGTAAAAACTTCAAAATACTGCTGAAGAAATAAAAGAAGACCAAAATAAATGGAAAGACATCCTGTGTTCATGGGTCAGAAGAGTTTACATAGTTAAAATGTCAATACTACACTAAGTGATGAGTAGACACATTGCACTCACCACCAAACTTCCAACATCCTTTTTTGCAAAAATATAAAGGCCAATCAATAGTCAAATTCATATGGAACTGCAAGCGGGCTACAAAGTAATCTTTAAAAAGAACAGCACAAGAAGACTCACACTTCCCACTATTGAAACTTACTAGAAACCTACAGTAACCATAACAATGTAATACCAGCATATGGACAGACATGTAGATGAAAGGAACAGTACTGAAAAACCAGAAATAAATGTATACATCTCTAGACCATTGATTTCTGACAAAAACGTCAAGTCCATTCAATAGGAAAAGAATACTCTCTTCAGCAAATGATGCTGGCATAACTAAGTTTCTACATGCAAAAGCATAAAGTTGGGGGGGGTTGGTCCTAAGTTGGCGGAGGAATAGGATGGGGAGACCACCTTCTCCCCCACAAATTCATCGAAAGATCATTTGAACGCTGAGCAAATTCCACAAAACAACTTCTGAACGCTGGCAGAGGACGCCAGGCACCAGAAAGGCAGCCCACTGTCTTCAAAGGGAGGTAGGGCAAAATATAAAAGATAAAAAAGTAGACAAAAGAGCTAGGGACAGAGACCCATCCCAGGGAGGGAGTTGTGAAAGAGGAGAAGTTTCCAAACACCAGGAAACCCTCTCACTGGCGGGTCTGTGGGGAGTTTTGGAATCTCAGAGGGCAACATAACTGGGAGGAAAAAATAAATAAATAAAACCCACAGAGTACCCACCTAACTGCAACTCCCAGCAGTAAAGTAGCCCAGACGCTTGCGTCTGCCACCAGCGAGCGGGGGCTGAACAGGGAGGCAAGGGCTGCATTGCTTAGGGCAAGGACTGGGCCTGAATGCCCTGAGGACAAGCTGAGGAAGCTAACCTGAGACAGCAACCCAAATTGTGGGATAGCTAGAGAGAGAGAAAGAGAGAACTTTCCTGCAAAAAGCTCTAACCTAAGGCACTGCCAGGCCCACTCACAGAACAAAGGACTGAGCGGATACCAGAGGAAAGCTAGCTGGCTGCAGACTGGCCCATTCACCATCGGAGGCAGAGAGGCAGGCGGGCAACAACCAGAGCTGGAGGGAGAGGGGCAATCTCTGTCCCAGAGACGGCATCCTCCACCAAACTGTGAGCAGGCCCCTAGTTGCTAACCAAGTCTTCCAGGGATCGTGACAGTTGACATCCACCAGAAAAGTTGCAGTCAGAGATCAGAAGAAATACACAGCACACCTGAGACAGCGCTCCCACTGCGCACCCAGGAAACCAAGTGGCTGGGACCAGGGAGGTGATAAGACGCACCACCCCACCTGGGAAGAGTGCGCTCACCAAGCATTTGGTTGCCTGGACTGCTCGGACCTGCACAAAACGCAGGCCCAACTGAGTCTGTATCTTTGTGGAGTACCTGAGAATCTGAACCTGAGCAGCTTAAATCTGGGAACTGCATGTAACCCAAGGCCCGCTTTAGACAGTTCCCCTGCAGATCAACCTGGAGTCTGAGCAGGCTGGACTGGGAAAGCACACATGCTGTGAGTGGGGGCAAACCCAGTGTGTCCCAGACACTGCAAACACTCCCCACACATGTCAGTGATGTTTGTTTGCAGTGTTTCTCCCTTCCCACAGCACAACTGAACAAGTGAGCCTAAATAAGTGACCACCTCCGCCCCCTTGTGTCAGGGTGGAAATTAGACACTGAAGAGACTTGCAAACAGAAGAAGCCAAAATAAACAGATGGAACCGCTTTGGAAGTGACAGGTGCAATAGATTAAAACCCTGTAGTTAGGACCAACTACATTGGAAGGGGCCTGCAGACATTGAGAAGAAGTATAAGCTGGAACAAGGAACTATCTGAAACTGAACTGACCCCACACTGCCTACAACAGCTCCAGAGAAATTCCTAGATATATTTTACTATTATCACTTTTTAAATTTTAATTCCTTTATTACTCCATTAATTTTCATTTCTATAACCAACTATTACCTTGGGAAAAAAAAGAACCCTATTTTTCAAGCAAAATTCACATATATTTTTTATAATTTCTCTGATTTTGTTTTGTTTTTTTAATATTGTATTTTTGAGAGTCTAACCTCTACTCGAGATTTTTGATCTTTGTTTTTTGGTATGTGTTATCAATTTTGTATCTTTAAGAATCCAATCTTCAGTACCCATTTTAACTTAGGAGTGCTATGACTGGCTTGATTACCCTCTCCCCCTTTCGACTCTCCTTTTTCTCCCCCAGGTCACCTCTATCTCCTCCCTACCCTTCTCTTCTCTACCCAACTCTGTGAATCTCTCTGGGTATTCCATGCTGTGGAGAACACTTAGGGAACTGATTACTGGCTAAATCTCTCTCCTTCTGACTCCCTATCTTCTCCTCCTGGTCACATCTATCTCCTTCCTCCCTTTTCTCTTCTCTATGTAGCTCTGTGAACTTCTCTGGGTGTTCCAGGCTGTGGAGAGCACATAGGGAACTGATTACTGGATGGACTGCTTTCTCCC
>SJYV01033825.1:0-27286 GCA_006410875.1 Neotragus pygmaeus
CAGAGTGTTTTGCTTATGTTTTCTTCTGTGAGTTTTATGCAGTTTGGTCTTACATTTAGGTCTTTAATCCATTTTGAATTTGTTTGTATGTGATGTGAGAAAATGTTCTAATTGCATTCTTGTACATGAGGCTGCTCAGTTTCCCCAGCAGCACTATTGAAGAGACTGTTTTCTCCATTGTATATTCTTGTTTCTTTCATTGTAGAATAATTGACCATGGCTTTTAGGTTTATTTCTGGGCTTTCTATTCTGTTCCATTGATCTATGTGTCTGTTTTTGTGCCAGTGATACATTGTTTTGATGATTGTAGCTTTGTAATATAGTCTGAAGAAGGGAGCATGATTCTTTCAGTTCTTTTCTTTCTCAAGATTGTTTTGGCTATTCAGGATCTTTTGTGTCTCCATACAAATATTAAAATTATTGTTTCTAGTTATGTGAAAAATGTCCTTGGTATTTTGATAAGGATTGCATTGAATCTCTAGACTATCTTGTGTTGTATGATAATTTTAACAATAATAAGTTTTTCCAATCCCATGAACACAGTATATCTTTTTATCTTTTTGCATTGTCTTCAACTTCTTTTATTAACATCTTAAAGTTTTCTGAGTATAGGTCTTTTACCTCCTTAGGTAGGTTTATTCCAAGGTATTTTATTCATTTCAATGTGATAGTAAATGGAGTTGCTTTCTTAATTCTTTTTCTGATAGCATGTTGTTCCTGTATAGATATGAAGCAGAATTCTGTATACTAATTTTTTTATCCTGCAACTTTACTAAACTTATTGATGCACTCTAGCAGTTTTCTAGTGACATCTTTAGAATTTTCTATTTCATAGTATCATATCATCTGCAAACAGTGACAGTTTTACTTGTTCCTTTCCAATTTTGATTCCTTTTATTTCCTCATCTGTTCTGATTGCTCTGGCTAGGACTTCCAATACCATTGTATAAAAAGTGGCAAGAGTGGGCATCCTTGTCTTGTTCCTGATCTTAGAGGAAAGGCTTTCAGCTTTTCATCTTTGAATATGATGTTAGCTATGGGCTTGTCATATATGGCCATTATTATATTGAGATATGCTCCCTTTATGTCCACTTTCTGAAGAGTTTTTGTTTATCATAAATGGATGTTGAATTCTGTTTAAAGATTTTCTGCATCTACTGAGATGATCATATGATTTTAATTCTTCCTTTTGTTAATTTGGTGTATTATGTCAGTTGATTTGCCCAGGTTGAGACATTCTTGCACCCCTGGAATAAATTTAACGTGACCATGGTATATGGTTTTTTTTAATGTATTGTTGTATTCAGTTTGCTAATATATTGTTGAGAATTATTGTGTTTATATTCATCCCTTTCGCCTATAAATTTTTTTGTGTTGTCCTTTTTTGATTTTGGTATCAGGGTAATGTTAGCTTCATAAAATGCTAGAAAACATTCCCTTCTCTTTATTTCTTTGTAAAAGTTTGAGAAGGATAGGTATTATATCTTCTCTTCATGTTTGATAGAATTCACCTGTGAGGCTGTCTGGTCCTGAACTCTTGTTTCTTGGGAAGTTTTTAGTTATTGTTTCAATCTCCTTAGAATTCCATCTATTCAGATTTTCTATTTCTTCATGATTCAGTCCTGGAAGATTGTGTGAATCTAAGAATTTATCCATTTCTTCTAATTTGTCCATTTTTAGCATATTCATAGCATTCTGTTATAATCTTTTGTGTCTCTGTGGCAGTCATTGTACTTTCGCCTTTTTGTTTCTGATTTTATTTATCTGAGCTTTCTCTTTTTGTTTTGTAAGTCTAGCTAAAGATTTGTCAGTTTTGTTTATCTTTTCAAATAGCCAGCTCTTAGTTTCACTGATCTTTTCTGTTACTTTTTTAGTCCCTATTTCATTTATTTCCACTCTGATCTTTATTATTCCCTTCTTCTTTACTAACTTTGGGCTTCATTTATTCTTCTTCTAGTTCTTTTAAGTGTAAAGTTATATTGTTTGGGGGGGATTTTATAGTGCTATCCTTCTTAGTATTACTTTTGTTGCATCCCAAAGGTTTTGGNTTCATTTATTCTTCTTCTAGTTCTTTTAAGTGTAAAGTTATATTGTTTGGGGGGGATTTTATAGTGCTATCCTTCTTAGTATTACTTTTGTTGCATCCCAAAGGTTTTGGTATGTTGTATATTTATTTTCATTTGTCTTAAGATTTTTTTTTGACTTCTCCCTTAATTTCTTTGTTGACACAACAGTTGTTCACTAACACGTTGTTTCGTTTCCATATATTAGTGATTTTTCCAGCTTTCTTCTTAGAGTTGATTTGTAATTTCAAACACTGTAGTCAGAAAAAAATGCTTTGTATGATTTCAATCTTGTTATATTTGTTGAAATTTAACAAGTTGTTAAATTTATTTTGCAGCCTAGGATGTGATCTCTCCTGGAGAATGTGCACTTGAGAAAAATGTGTATTCTGCTGCATTCAGATGGGATGTTCTGTGTAAATATACTAAGTCAATGTAGTCTAATGTTTCATTTAAGGCCACTGTATCCTTGTTGAATTTCTATCTGCATAATCTATCCACTGGTGTAAGTGGAGTATTAAAGTCCCTTGCTATTAATGTGCCAATAATGTGTGTCAATTTCTCCCTTTAGGTCTGTTAATTGCTTTATATATTTTGGAGTTCCTATCCTGGGTATGTGTATATTAATAACGGTTATGTGTTACCCTTTTTTCCTTGAAGTCTATTTTATCTAACATGAGTATAGTACACTTGATTTCTTTTGGTTGTCATTTTTTTGAAGCATGGTCTTCCATCCCTTCTTTCTGAACCTATGATTGTCTTTAGAGCTGAGATTAGTCTCCTGGAGGCAGCATATAGTTGGGTCTTATTTTTTCATCCATCCATCCACTCTGTCTTTGGACTAGGAAACTCAGTCTACATACATTTAGGATGATTAGTAATAAATGAGGACTTACTAGTGCCTATTTTTCTTTTGTATTTTTTGGAGGGTTGTTCTATAGCTCTCTTGTTTCCTTTTCCTTGTTATTCTGTCTGCTAGTTTAGTTTGGTGGTTTTCTATGACACTTTTCTCAGCTTTATTTTTTATGTTTCACATCTCTTCTCTAGATTTATGTTTTGTAGTTATCATGAAGTTTGTCTCATAGATAAAATTGTCCTTTTTGTGCTGATAGCATTTTATCTTCATTTACCTATACAGGTTCTCTCCTTTTCCTCTTCCCCTTTTATGTTTTTGTTGCCTCAAAGTATCCTTTTTTATTTATGAGTTTGTTACAGTTATTTCTACTGCTTTTTTCTCTTTGCTTTTTATGCTATAATTAAATGTTTAACAACCTCTTCTGATGTAGGGTTGCAGTCTTCTGATACTGCCACCTTACTCAAACTTTTGTATATTTCTGTTCTTTTGTTTCAGGTAGAAGATTTTCTTTCAACATTTTCCTAAGATAACACTGCTGCTGCTGCTAAGTCGCTTCAGTCGTGTCTGACTCTGTGCAACCCCATAGATGGGGGCCCACTGTCTCTGGGATTCTCCAGGCAAGAACACTGGAGTGGGTTGCCATTTCCTTCTCCAATGCATGAAAGTGAAAAGTGAAAAGTGAAAGTAAAGACGCTCAGTCATGTCCTACTCTTAGCGACCCCGTGGACTGCAGCCTACCAGGCTCCTCCGTCCATGGGATTTTCCAGGCAAGAGCACTGGAGTGGGGTGTCATTGCCTTCTCCGAAGGTAACACTAGTGGTGATAAACTCCTTCAGCTTTTGTTTGTTTGGGAAAGCCTTTATTTTTCCTTCAAACCTGAGAGATAACTTTGAGGGATAGAGTATTCTTGGCAGACAGTTTTAAACTTTCATATGTTGAGTGTGTTATTCCACTTTCTCCTGGCCTATAGAGTTTCTGCTAAGAAATCTGATACCCTAATGGGAGTTCCTTTGTAGTTTTCTGTACTTTTTCATAGCTGTTTTTACAATTTTTCCTTTGTAAATAAAAAAAAATTTACTTCTTTTTTATTATTAAATGCCCTAGAATTGCTTATTCTTTACATGAGAGAGACTACATAATTGAGGGGCAGAAATCTGGGCTTGTGGTTGTTTCTGAATTATTTCCAGCTGCACATTCTTCCGACAAATAGTATATTCTTTGAAAAATAAATAGGGATCAAAGCAACACATAAAGTAATCCTCGTTCAGGAAATCAGGAAGAGGTCAAAGAGTGGCAGAGAAAGAAGCAGAGGGATAGAAGCAGAAACAAGAAAGAAGTGCTTGTACACCCACATGTACCAATGATGTTAAATGATCCATCCCAGTATTAAATCTTCATATGACTGATTCTTGTACAGACTAGCTTATAGTTGACACTGTTAAGTATTACGTTTGTCATTTACACAGTTTTAATATAATGTATCTTGAAGAAGGTCTTTTTGCACTGAAGTAAAGCTAAGATGTTCTCTTAGCTTTGTGGACTTACATGTCCAGTTCCTTCTCCACTTTTGGGAAGTTCTCAACTGTTATTTCTTTAAGTAAACTCTGATTCCTTCTCCCTCTCTTCTCCTGCTGGGATACCAATCATCCTTGTGTTGCCCTAACTAATGGAGTCAGATAGTTCTTATAGAATTTCTTTTCTTTTTTAGACCTTAGTTCTCTCTGCTCTCTTATGTGTATCATTTCCAAATTTCTGTCTTCAAACTCATATTATTTTCTTTCATATGGTCTATTCTCTTTCCAGTGATTTCTAATGCAATCTTAACGTCTCATTTATTGAGTCCTTCTGCTTCACAATTTCTGTTTGGTTATTTTTATAATTTCAATTTCTTTGGTAAACTATTCTTCCTATTCATTAGTTTTATCTCTGAATTCATTGAACTGCTTTTCTGAGTTTCTTCTAGTTCATTGACTTTCTTCATAACAGCTATTTTGAATTTTCTTTCAGACCACAATATTTCATGACTTGATGTTTGGTTTTTATTGTCATTTTCTTTTTGTAACACCATGTTACCATAGTTTTTCATGATGCTTGATGAGTCCTTCTTTCCACGCATTTGAAATAGCAAACACGTTTCTCCTTTAGGTAAACTTGTTTTTTGTTTGTTTGTTTGTTTTGTTTTGTTTTTACTTCCAAGAATTCAACAGGTTAGTGATTAGAGGCTTTTCTCTGGTTTTTCAGTAGGTGGTGATATAATACAAGTTTTGGGTTCCTTTTACCTGAGCCTTTGGCTATATTTGAGAATCAGTACTTTCCACCCTCTACAATGTCTGCTAAAAATGTCTCCTGGTGACTTCTTTGTTTCTATTTGTGATTCTGGAGTCATTGGTGCCTTGCTGCTTCCCGTGTTGCTGCTGTTGCCCCTGGAGCACCAGGATGGTAGATACCTCCACCACATCCAGGGTTGCCTAAGTCACAGGCATGGTCACTGCTATGTGAGGAGGGAGAGAAGGGGAGCTATCCAGCTGGCATCACAAGTGCATCTGCCACCTTCAGATTTGTTGGGTTCATGGGTGCCAACGCAGTGGTCAAGAAGGCTGGAGTCATGGGTGCCTCCATGGCTGGAGGGATGGGATCACAGGGTCTACTGCTCTTGCTGCCTGGTTCCCTGCAGCTGTGGGGGCCACTGCAGCTGGGAGACCAGACTCAGGTGCCCTGTCTCCTATTCTACCAAGTGCTCTGGGGCTGCAGGCTCCGTTGTCATAGCCAGGGAGCCAGGATCACAAGTACTGCCTCTGCTGCTCCCCAGTTCTGCCTCCTCCATGTGTTTAGGCCCAGGGCCTTTAGATGTACAAATGTACAGATATCTGGAACTATCCAGCATCCTGGTGTGTTGGGCAGAGTTATTGGTGTGTTTGCTGAGTTATGGATGTTTTACTGGTTGTAGACAGAAGGGGAGAGACAATGGGAGCATCATGTACCACCATGATCCTCACAGAGTATTTTAATATGTTTCTCCTTCTCTGAGCAAATCTACAAATATCACAGTTTTTCCTAACTCTGAAAGAGCAATTATTCAGGGAACCCAATCTGTTTACCATGTATCTGGGAGGAGGTTGACAATAAGCCGTCACTCTGGCTTCCATATTTTTCTTAGTGGTGACCTCTCAAGAAGTGTGTCTCATTTGCTTGACTGATTTTTCACCTTTCCAGAATTGTGTTTTTATCACAGGGAGAGAATGTAAAACCTGGGCACTACAGAGTTCCCTAAGGAGTTCTCACTGATGTAGCAAGAACCTCAGGATTTTCAAAGACATCCTATGAATAAACAAATACAGAAACAACTGCATTTTCATCAGGGACTTTGAATTTGTAAGTTTCAAGGAAGCTGGTGGAAATGCTGCAAATGTCTTGTTTTCCCCTAAAGGTTGCTAATTTTCTGAGACCAAAACCCGAATCCATTGGAAACATTAAAGTGAGTATCAGACGAAGATTTGGGGTTACTTGTATGTTAGTGTTTTTACTTAAAGTTGTTTCATAAGCAATACTCAATTGGTCCTGAGTAACTCTAGATACAGTACTGGGACTTTTCTCCATAACATGTCATACAGTGGGGCTCAAGTTCCTTGTATATGGAGCTTGCATTAATTCCATTACTGACATAACTGCAAAGAATAAATCTTTTTCAAGCCAGCTTAAAGAAGATCATCTCCAAGTCTTTGGTCAGAAAGCACACAGCCATGCTTTAGATAAGACCAGAGCTAGAAGTTGAAAGCCCTATAGAAGCTGAGAGAACTGCTGGTTTTTTTTCTTTCTTTCTTTCTTTCTTTTTTTTTTGCATCTGGCTAATTCTCTCTATACATCTGGAGATACTTTCTCTGTTGCACTTACATAGAAGCCAAATTTGTTTGCCCCAATCATGGCTTTTCATTATTTCCCCCATTTGAGTATGCAAGAAAGACTGAGTTCAATCCCCATGTACTAAATAGAAATACAAATCCTCAAGAAAAGAAACCCAATTTTGCCAACTTGAATCATGTACCGACCCAATCACTGGTGACCAGGGAGGGGACAGACTCTTATGGTCCATTACCTACTCAGAGGGAGCTGGGAGAGATTTCAAAGAGACATGGGCCACCTAGAAAAATGATTGGTAGGCCATTATTGTTTCTTCCCCTTGATTACCAATCTCAATTCTACCCAGTACCCCCACCACAACCACAGGTTCTAACCAAAATGGACTGCNTTTCCAGGCAAGAGCACTGGAGTGGGGTGTCATTGCCTTCTCCGAAGGTAACACTAGTGGTGATAAACTCCTTCAGCTTTTGTTTGTTTGGGAAAGCCTTTATTTTTCCTTCAAACCTGAGAGATAACTTTGAGGGATAGAGTATTCTTGGCAGACAGTTTTAAACTTTCATATGTTGAGTGTGTTATTCCACTTTCTCCTGGCCTATAGAGTTTCTGCTAAGAAATCTGATACCCTAATGGGAGTTCCTTTGTAGTTTTCTGTACTTTTTCATAGCTGTTTTTACAATTTTTCCTTTGTAAATAAAAAAAAATTTACTTCTTTTTTATTATTAAATGCCCTAGAATTGCTTATTCTTTACATGAGAGAGACTACATAATTGAGGGGCAGAAATCTGGGCTTGTGGTTGTTTCTGAATTATTTCCAGCTGCACATTCTTCCGACAAATAGTATATTCTTTGAAAAATAAATAGGGATCAAAGCAACACATAAAGTAATCCTCGTTCAGGAAATCAGGAAGAGGTCAAAGAGTGGCAGAGAAAGAAGCAGAGGGATAGAAGCAGAAACAAGAAAGAAGTGCTTGTACACCCACATGTACCAATGATGTTAAATGATCCATCCCAGTATTAAATCTTCATATGACTGATTCTTGTACAGACTAGCTTATAGTTGACACTGTTAAGTATTACGTTTGTCATTTACACAGTTTTAATATAATGTATCTTGAAGAAGGTCTTTTTGCACTGAAGTAAAGCTAAGATGTTCTCTTAGCTTTGTGGACTTACATGTCCAGTTCCTTCTCCACTTTTGGGAAGTTCTCAACTGTTATTTCTTTAAGTAAACTCTGATTCCTTCTCCCTCTCTTCTCCTGCTGGGATACCAATCATCCTTGTGTTGCCCTAACTAATGGAGTCAGATAGTTCTTATAGAATTTCTTTTCTTTTTTAGACCTTAGTTCTCTCTGCTCTCTTATGTGTATCATTTCCAAATTTCTGTCTTCAAACTCATATTATTTTCTTTCATATGGTCTATTCTCTTTCCAGTGATTTCTAATGCAATCTTAACGTCTCATTTATTGAGTCCTTCTGCCTGTCTCTTATACACATCTCCTTGGTATTTTGATAAGGATTGCATTGAATCTCTAGACTATCTTGTGTTGTATGATAATTTTAACAATAATAAGTTTTTCCAATCCCATGAACACAGTATATCTTTTTATCTTTTTGCATTGTCTTCAACTTCTTTTATTAACATCTTAAAGTTTTCTGAGTATAGGTCTTTTACCTCCTTAGGTAGGTTTATTCCAAGGTATTTTATTCATTTCAATGTGATAGTAAATGGAGTTGCTTTCTTAATTCTTTTTCTGATAGCATGTTGTTCCTGTATAGATATGAAGCAGAATTCTGTATNATTCATTGAACTGCTTTTCTGAGTTTCTTCTAGTTCATTGACTTTCTTCATAACAGCTATTTTGAATTTTCTTTCAGACCACAATATTTCATGACTTGATGTTTGGTTTTTATTGTCATTTTCTTTTTGTAACACCATGTTACCATAGTTTTTCATGATGCTTGATGAGTCCTTCTTTCCACGCATTTGAAATAGCAAACACGTTTCTCCTTTAGGTAAACTTGTTTTTTGTTTGTTTGTTTGTTTTGTTTTGTTTTTACTTCCAAGAATTCAACAGGTTAGTGATTAGAGGCTTTTCTCTGGTTTTTCAGTAGGTGGTGATATAATACAAGTTTTGGGTTCCTTTTACCTGAGCCTTTGGCTATATTTGAGAATCAGTACTTTCCACCCTCTACAATGTCTGCTAAAAATGTCTCCTGGTGACTTCTTTGTTTCTATTTGTGATTCTGGAGTCATTGGTGCCTTGCTGCTTCCCGTGTTGCTGCTGTTGCCCCTGGAGCACCAGGATGGTAGATACCTCCACCACATCCAGGGTTGCCTAAGTCACAGGCATGGTCACTGCTATGTGAGGAGGGAGAGAAGGGGAGCTATCCAGCTGGCATCACAAGTGCATCTGCCACCTTCAGATTTGTTGGGTTCATGGGTGCCAACGCAGTGGTCAAGAAGGCTGGAGTCATGGGTGCCTCCATGGCTGGAGGGATGGGATCACAGGGTCTACTGCTCTTGCTGCCTGGTTCCCTGCAGCTGTGGGGGCCACTGCAGCTGGGAGACCAGACTCAGGTGCCCTGTCTCCTATTCTACCAAGTGCTCTGGGGCTGCAGGCTCCGTTGTCATAGCCAGGGAGCCAGGATCACAAGTACTGCCTCTGCTGCTCCCCAGTTCTGCCTCCTCCATGTGTTTAGGCCCAGGGCCTTTAGATGTACAAATGTACAGATATCTGGAACTATCCAGCATCCTGGTGTGTTGGGCAGAGTTATTGGTGTGTTTGCTGAGTTATGGATGTTTTACTGGTTGTAGACAGAAGGGGAGAGACAATGGGAGCATCATGTACCACCATGATCCTCACAGAGTATTTTAATATGTTTCTCCTTCTCTGAGCAAATCTACAAATATCACAGTTTTTCCTAACTCTGAAAGAGCAATTATTCAGGGAACCCAATCTGTTTACCATGTATCTGGGAGGAGGTTGACAATAAGCCGTCACTCTGGCTTCCATATTTTTCTTAGTGGTGACCTCTCAAGAAGTGTGTCTCATTTGCTTGACTGATTTTTCACCTTTCCAGAATTGTGTTTTTATCACAGGGAGAGAATGTAAAACCTGGGCACTACAGAGTTCCCTAAGGAGTTCTCACTGATGTAGCAAGAACCTCAGGATTTTCAAAGACATCCTATGAATAAACAAATACAGAAACAACTGCATTTTCATCAGGGACTTTGAATTTGTAAGTTTCAAGGAAGCTGGTGGAAATGCTGCAAATGTCTTGTTTTCCCCTAAAGGTTGCTAATTTTCTGAGACCAAAACCCGAATCCATTGGAAACATTAAAGTGAGTATCAGACGAAGATTTGGGGTTACTTGTATGTTAGTGTTTTTACTTAAAGTTGTTTCATAAGCAATACTCAATTGGTCCTGAGTAACTCTAGATACAGTACTGGGACTTTTCTCCATAACATGTCATACAGTGGGGCTCAAGTTCCTTGTATATGGAGCTTGCATTAATTCCATTACTGACATAACTGCAAAGAATAAATCTTTTTCAAGCCAGCTTAAAGAAGATCATCTCCAAGTCTTTGGTCAGAAAGCACACAGCCATGCTTTAGATAAGACCAGAGCTAGAAGTTGAAAGCCCTATAGAAGCTGAGAGAACTGCTGGTTTTTTTTCTTTCTTTCTTTCTTTCTTTTTTTTTTGCATCTGGCTAATTCTCTCTATACATCTGGAGATACTTTCTCTGTTGCACTTACATAGAAGCCAAATTTGTTTGCCCCAATCATGGCTTTTCATTATTTCCCCCATTTGAGTATGCAAGAAAGACTGAGTTCAATCCCCATGTACTAAATAGAAATACAAATCCTCAAGAAAAGAAACCCAATTTTGCCAACTTGAATCATGTACCGACCCAATCACTGGTGACCAGGGAGGGGACAGACTCTTATGGTCCATTACCTACTCAGAGGGAGCTGGGAGAGATTTCAAAGAGACATGGGCCACCTAGAAAAATGATTGGTAGGCCATTATTGTTTCTTCCCCTTGATTACCAATCTCAATTCTACCCAGTACCCCCACCACAACCACAGGTTCTAACCAAAATGGACTGCTTTAGAGCACAGGGCTCTTTCTCAAATGCTCTTTGCTTCTGATTTCACCTGGAATGTTACCCACTTTTCATCACCCCCTCTTGCACTACCCACCCACTTCCTTTCCCTCACTAACTTCGTCTTTCAGGTGAATACTCTAGATGTGTCAGGTGTCCTATGTGGTCCCATCTAAACTCCATTCATCTTATAGCAATTAAAGGTGCCTGTTTACCTGTCTGTCCCCACAATATATATAAACTCCAGGAAGACAGAGATGGCACCTTGTTCATTACTATATGTTCAGTGCTTGACAGAATATTGGCAAGAGTAGGAGACAGTGATACTAACTAAATGGGTGACTGGTCCAAGCTGTAAGGTTCAGAGCATGCTGTCATTGAGAAAATCACCTGTTCAAGTATCTTATGACCAAATGCTATAATCTTTTAGTTTCTGAGTCATACACAATACCACTTCCTTTTTTTAGATTGTTTTTATATTTGAAAGATAATTTTAAGTGTTTGAGGTTTATAAGATTGTCTTCAGATGAGTTGAGTATTTCACTATCACCATTTTGGTTGAAGTTCAGTTGAATTTATATATTTCCATGTTTTATTTGTTTCAAAGACATCTATGATAACTTCAAGTGGTGGTAACCCCAGAATTATGATCCTGAAATGTCTTTGGATCATTGACGCAGGATTTTGCAAGCAGGGTTGTACATAGATTGATTGTCTGGACAGGTCAGCATGCTTAAAGGCTTTTGACTTCAAAACTCTTTAAATACCAAAAAAAAAAAAAATTAACATCAGTTTTATCTGTTCCCACTGAGTACTTGGACATAAAATCTTTTATTTTCTGAGAACCCTAAAGAGACAACTTGGAATTCAAACCAATCATGTGTCACTGACTCCTGAGAGAAAGAAAAACTAGACAACACACCATGTGGAGGGAGGGAGATTCAGCTGTCTTTGTTGCCCTCTCCCTTGAGGTCTGGGAGTAGGGAGGGCCCTGCTTTGTGTTCTGAGGTCAGAATCCAGAGCCCGAGTGAGAGCTGAAATAGACAGCAATCTTCTGAGCTATCTGTCATCCAGCATTCACATTGCCTTGGCTTTGAAACTAACAATGGAAAGCTAGAGTTAGATTTTTCAAACCATGGCTTGTATAAATTTACTGGGTGTCTTGAGGCTATTTTGAAAGTATGTTTAGGCTTCTGGTACTCTTGTGAAAGTACAGTTTTAAAAAATATTTAGCTTGCTTGGTGAGTATAACTTCTGAAATAATTTAGCTCCTTTCCCATTTTAAGTAACAACATAATTTTAACCAGTATCAATGTGTTTATTCTAAAATATATACCCTCTATAAGGGAAAGTAAGCTTTGATCATGTCGTTCCCTAGAGGAAGAAACATAATTGTTTGACTTGACCTGGATGAACAAAGAGAGAGAAATATTTTGTAACTTTTAGTTTATGACTTCCTTTCTCTAACATTTGTTTAATCATTCATATTTTCTATATCTTTCTACTTATAACATTAAGTGCAAGATACAAACTGTATGCATGTTTTTTCTGCAACATTAGAACAAAATCATGAAAGTCCTTTCTGCCAGTCTTCAGAGATGTGTATAAGAGACAGGATAAGACNTCTAACATTTGTTTAATCATTCATATTTTCTATATCTTTCTACTTATAACATTAAGTGCAAGATACAAACTGTATGCATGTTTTTTCTGCAACATTAGAACAAAATCATGAAAGTCCTTTCTGCCAGTCTTCAGGTTCTTATAAATAGTTTCTCTGTTAATAGTTGTCAGAGGTGAGCTCAAAGTCTTCCTACTCTGACATGTTTCATTTATTTTAAATTATAGAATCTTGATTAAATATTAACATTCCAATAATACATTAAGAGACAATGGCTTTGATATCTAAGACTTCTACAGCGCTTAATATATGTGAGATACTGCTCTAGGTACTTTACCAACATATTAACTCATTTAACAGTATCATGCAGAAACCCTGTTAGGTAGGTAATATTATCATCCCCTTTTTATAAATGAGGAAACCAAGGCTTAGAGAGGCCCAAGGACTCATAACTGGTGAGCCAGGTGGAGTCCAGATTCGAATCTAAGCAGTCTGACTCCAGAGATTCTGTGTGCTTTTAACCACTTTGTTTTGTATAGAGAGATATAGATTAGCATTGCTCAAATAGGGCATGATTCTGCTCCCCAACAGAGGGCATTTGCAAGGGCTAGAGACATTTTTGGTTGCCACAACTGAGAAGGGAGCCACAATGCTACTGGTATAGTAGGTAGAAACCAAAGATGTTGCTGCTAAACATCCTAAAAAACACGGGACATTCTGCCACAACAAGGAATTATCTGGAACAAAATTCAGTAGTGCCAAGGTTGAGAAGCCCTGATTGATAGATAAATATTGATAAATCAATGATACACCAATGAGAGATGATAGATTGATAGATGACAGGATTGAGGGCTATTGAAATGGATATATAAACTGGCCTTCTAAGATTCAATATTTTTAATTAAAAAATAATTTAAATTAACACTAAAAATCCCTATCTTCTCACAAGGGGAGGTTAGGGTCCCAGTCAAGATGGTTAAGTGTGATTAAGAATGACTGCCCTCAGTGGAGAAACAGACATAGAGAATAGATTATGGACATGGGGAGAGAGGAGGCGAGGGTGAGATGTGTGGAAAGAGCAACATGGAAACTTACATTACCATAAGTAAAATAGATAGCCAACAGGAATTTGCTGTATGGCTCAGGAAACTCAAACAGGGGCTCTATCAACCTAGAGGGGTGGGATGTGGAGGGAGATGGGAGGGAGGTTCAAAAGGGAATGGATATGTGTATACCTATGGCTGATTCACTGTTGAGGTGTGACAGAAAACAAAATTCTGTAAAGCAATTATGCTTCAATTAAAAATAAATAATTTTTTTTTAAAAAAATGACTTCTCTTTGTGGAATCACATGAATCATCTGGCTGTCACCATCCTGCTTGTTCCCTTTCTGACTCCAAACTGCAGGACTCGGCAGTGGTGGAATTCTGCTTTCATACCCTCACACTCTTGACTCTCTTCAGTCTTGATCACAACCCATAGTTTCTTCAAACAGTAGCACAGAAGGACATAGACCCATTTCTATTCCCCAGGGCAAACCTTCTAGCAGTTTCAGACTCAACACAGGAACACATTATTGGAGAAGTCATTTGGCCTGTTCCTAAAAGTACCTGTCACTGAGGGCTGGGTCTCTTGCTGGGGATACTGGGAAGGGGGGAACAACTTCAGTGAGGAAGGATGGGATGGTAATGTGGGCAAGATATGGGACTGAAATGCTCTGAAAGACATGGGATAAGAGTCTGGAAAGGGTGATGGTAGTTAGAAAGCCATAGAAACCCAAGTTTTTGATAGACATCTGATGCTGGGCAACCTGCCTTTGGCATGTCAAGGACTGAGGAGCATGCAGGTCATCCTTGATTTACTTCCAGACCTGGCCAGTGAGCAAGTGTCTAAGGCTGGAAACCCTCTGACCAAGAATTGAAGAGAAAAAGATGGAGGTCCTCTTAGTTGTTCATGCAAAACTTCTGCCTGGACTTGGCTTTGCAAAGTTAAATGAGAGCTCATGATATCATTCTCTTGGGCTTGCCTTCCACCAACTTAATTCAAAGGAATCTTTCAAATACCTCCTCCATAGGGACCTACCTCTGCATATGTGGCAAATGTCTATTTGCTTCTTCTACTGAAGAAGAAAAATATATATAATCTCTGTCAGGGCACACTCTAGTCAAAACAATAGTTTTTCTCAAATTTAAGTAAATTTCACATTTTTGAAAGAAAGAGACTCTTTCTTTCTGAGCTTTACATCCTCACTGAAACATCACTGCCACCCCACCCTCATGAAAAAAAATCCTGTTTGATGGGGCCTCCAACTTACTAGAAGAGTTCTCTAAACTCATGTCAGAATTTTACATAAACTTCTACTAGTCAGTTGAGCAAATAAAAATGATTGGAATCTTCAACATTCATTTCTGTCTTTTATTTATACTCTTCCTTCAGACCTGGGCGAGCCTCGTTGCCTGCATGTGTCAGATGCTGTGTGACCCCATAAGATTTAAGTTTGCTTCATCACTGTCATTATATCACACAATTGATCCTCTCAGAATAACTCTCTATCATCAAGAATATTCTCACCTTTGACACTGGGTTTGTTGCTCACACACTATTTTATAGAGCCAATCCCTAGTTGAATTTCAATCATGTCACATTTTACAACCAGCACATGGCTCAGTTCAAAGACTGCCTCTCTACTGGGTCTATTCTTGAGTCAGGGATCTTCTCCATCACTGACTAGACCATATGACAAGCTGTAGAGATTGTTTAATCTCAGGTTTTGTTTCTTCCCCCACCTTAAGCTTTATCTAGGTAGACTCTTACCACATGAAGGATTTCACTGTCAAGCGAATATTTTTTTCCTTGAAAAGTTCTCAAAGAGAAGGATATTGGGACATATGCTCACATTTTCTAAGATATGATTGCACTGATAAGGTTTCATATGCCCCTGTTTATCCAAGCAATTTAACAGATATGTACTAGAACAGTTTTTCCAGTAATATTTAAGTAATTAGCTAGTATTCGAGAAACGGTTCTTTGCTAGTCTTTCAGAAAAGAACTGATTGCTAATTCTCTCTCTGACTCTAATCACTGAGCCATTTGTCTAAGGCTGTCAGTTGAATGAATGTGGAAAATGTTCCAATTGGAGAGGTCAAGATTAAAACAGAATTCAGTCTCAAATTTACTTGGCTCTAGTGTAGAAATATATGCTCCAATTTTTCTTAACTCCTGCCAGACGAAGCAAAAGAAAAAAAAAATTCTGCTTCATCTTACCTACACTCAGAGGACTGGTAAATTAAGAATTTGTGCAATGTAGCTGACACTAGGCAGAGAATCAGCCAGAACAATGTCTAACACACAGTAGGTGCTTAATGAGTATATGATATTGAAATAACTTAATGACCCCGAGTGTGGTGACAGACATCACATCGAAACATCTGGCACCCAGCCCCAGAGTGTGCTGTCTGTTGCTTAGGCACTCTGTTCTCACACACTGGTTTATTTTTACATGCATCACATTTTATTTTAAAAAAATGTTTTCATCTATAATTTTAATATCCAGCCAACTGTGCATAATGTTTAATGACATCCTATTAACAAAGAAACACTTTTAGAAGAACCACAGGGAAGTGACAATTGCTGCTTTTCTCCTTAGCACCTGATACAAGCTTTGGCAATAGAGGCGTTGACTAACAGCTCTTGCTCATTTCCAGGGCCCACAGACTGTTTCAGGAGGCAAATATCTTTACCTGTAGCCTTATCCTCAAAACAATGGCTGGAATGGCTTTAAGTGAAACTGATACAGGTAGTATTATCATATTATCATATATCTCCATTTTATAGATAAGGAAACAAGGTTGGAGATATTAAATGACTGGCATTTGTTCACACAGCTAGTAAGAGGTGGAGCTAAGAATTCAGCCCAAGACTATCTACTGCAAAACTTGGCATCAGCGTGAGTGCCATGAACCTACAGACTCTGCTCGGCCTAAAACCATTTCTACTGATTGACTGCTCATGGCCTTAAGACTGCCTATCAGAAGCTTTGCCTTTGTGCTAAGTATGGCCCTCTCCTCTAGAACTTATATAAGTGTGACTTGAGATGGAAAAACTAAGGGTCAGGAATACCCAAACACGAGGTGCCAACTGTACTCAATAATCTCTACTAGTGACAGGAAGCAGGAATGGCTTAAGAGTAATGGAAGTCTCTTGGAATAGGGAAAGACCCCTGAAGAAGGATTGGGGGAGTGAGAAGTGAAGAAGTCTTGGGGCTGTTTATAACCTGTTATCAATGATATTTTATTAATAGAAGGTTAAGATTGAAAATAGAAGCTTTGCAGTGAATAGTCTTGGGCTGAATTATCAGCCCCACTACTTACTAGCTGTGTGAACATATGAAATTTATTTAATATTTCAAACCCTGTTTCTTCATCTATAAAATGGAGATATGTGGTAATACTACCTGTATCAGTTTCCTGAGCCTGTCATAAAAAATGACCACAAAGTTCGTGGCTTAAAACAACAGAAATTTATTATCTCACTATTCTGGAAACCAGAAGCCCTAAATCAAAGTGTTGGTAGAGTTGGTTCCTTGTAGAGGTTCTGAGGAAGAATCCATTCCAGGCTTCTTACCACTTTCAGGTAGCTACAAGCAAACCTTAATGTTCCCTGGCTTGGGCTACATAACTCCAATTCCTGCCTCTGTCTGCACATTACCACTTTCTCTGTATTTCAAAGAAACACTTAGGGCTTTCCCAGTGGCTGAGACCATAACAAATCTGCCTGCAATGCAGGAGACCCAGGTTCAATCCCTGGATTGGGAAGATCCCCTGGAGAAGGAAATGGCAACCCACTCCAGTATTCTTGCTTGGAGAATTCCACTGACAGAGGAGCCTGGTGAGCTACTGTCCATGGGGTCACGAAGAGCCGGAAATAACCGAGTGTTTAACACACTGTGTCTCAAAATTTCCTTCTCCTCCTTACATGGAGACCAGTCATTGGATTTAGGGCCTACTCTAATCCAGGAAGGTCTTACTTGGTGGCTCAGATGGTAAAGAATCTGCCTGCAATGCCAGAGACCTGAGTTTGATCCCTGGGTTGGGAAGATCCCCTGGAGTAGGAAATAGCAACCCACTACAATATTCTTGCTTGGGAAATACCATGGACAGAGAAGCCTGGCGGACTCCAGTCCATGGGACCTCAAAGAGTCTGACATGACTGAGCAACTAACACTTTCATTTTTTTGTAATCCAGGATGATTAAATTGAGGATCCCTGAATCAAATTAACATACTGCCTATGGACAGTAAGAATTCAATAAATGATCACTATGATTACAAACATGTTAAGTCTTCTTTACTTACAAGCTTACATGGAACAATGACCATGGCACACAGCATGGACCTCGGCTCAGGNGGATCCCTGAATCAAATTAACATACTGCCTATGGACAGTAAGAATTCAATAAATGATCACTATGATTACAAACATGTTAAGTCTTCTTTACTTACAAGCTTACATGGAACAATGAAAGTTCTGCTCTACAAAAATGCATGATTATTATATTATGAGTGTTTGTATGCCAACATTTTGGCACATAGTCTCACAATATTTGTTAGATGGATTCATATTTCCTGACTTGGTACTTGGTTATAAGATACCTTACAAATATTATTAATTCTCTAATAAGTGCAAAAGCAGTGATAAAGTCAAAAGTGATAGTACAGAGACTTGAAAGATTACTAGGAATCCTAAAATAGAGATTATATTTTAAAAGAAAGATGAGCGTTCCAGACAAGATGGTGTAGACTACTTTTTCTGTGTTCCCTGCTAAAAACAGCTATGAACCCTAAAAATAACTCAAGATGCAACAAAGAAAAACTGAAAGATGGAAGATGGACCACAATACTGAAGGAACACAAAAAGGGTAGGGCAAATTTTGAACCATGATCCCACTGAAGAAGGCCAAGAAGGCCACCAAGACCTGGCATTTCCTGACCCCCAATCTATTAAGAGAAAGGACAGCCCAGACATGTTCACTCCTCCCTGAGATGGTACAGAAGTCCCACTGACAATATTATGTGTCTCTGGCAGAGCCAGGAAGGGGAATTAACGGAAAGTCCTACTGACAATAAATTATTTACTAGGATAAGCACTCATCTATCCTTACCCTGCTTGAGACTCAACTCCCCCACCTAGAGATACCACACAGCTAGAAGGCACTGACAAAGAGGCAGATTGGGGGGAAGGAGGGGGGATTAGCAAGTGGATCATGCCACCATAAATGTGTAGCCTGAGGTGTACTTCATCTTCCACAGACAGGGGGGAGATTGCAACAAGATGCACCCAGTTCAGAAAGCTTAATTGTCCCTGCAGATCTAAGATTCTCCCGGCCCCCACTCACAGACAAACCTCATAAAAAGCACCAAGCTAGGGAGGCACTCTTCATCCTCCACAGATAGGAGGAGCCTGCCAAAACAAAAACCAGGAAACATCATTCAACCCTGAAGCAGGAGACTCCCTTCCCCCACGTGCAAGATGCAGAGAACCAATCCTGAGCAAACTTCTTTGGCTCCCTCATACAATGCTAGCAAGGATCAGTGGAAGCCCCAATGGCATGAGACAAATGACAGGGACAAAAATAGGACCACAAAGGCTCTGAAAAAGAATATTATCATTGGAACCACAGTCGCAAAATTAGGTCAGGACTTGCATGCTAAATCTAAACAAAGTGACTACCTGCTGAAATTAAAGGGATCTACATTCTCTGATGACTATACAGTGTACAGTCTCCCTTATGACTATAGAGTGGAAGCGAGAAATAGATTTAAGGGACTAGACCTGATCAACAGAGTGCCTGATGAACTATGGACAGAGGTTTGTAACATTGTACAGGAGACAGGAATCAAGACCATCCCCAAGAAAAAGAAATGCAAAAAAAGCAAACTGACTGTCTGAGGAGGCCTTACAAATAGCTGTGAAAAGAAGAGAAGTGAAAAGCAAAGGAGAAAAAGAAAAATATACCCATTTGAATGCAGAGTTCCAAAGAATAGCAAGGAGAGGTAAGAAAGCCTTCCTTAGTGATCAATGCAAAGAAATAGAGGGAAACAACAGAATGGGAAAGACTAGAGATCTCTTCAAGAAAACTAGAGATGCCAAGGGAACATTTCATGCAAAGATGGGTTCAATAAAGGACAAAAATTGTAAGGACCTAATAGAAGCAGAAGATATTAAGAAGAGGTGACAACAATACACAGAAGAGCTGTACAAAAAAGATCTTCATAACCCAGATAATCATAATGAAGTGATCACTCACCTAGAGCCAGACATCCTGGAATGTGAAGTGGGCCTTAGGAAGCATCACTACGAACAAAGCTAGTGGAGGTGATGGAATTCCAGTGGAGCTGTTTCAAATCCTAAAAGATGATGCTGTGAAAGTGCTGCCCTCAATATGCCAGCAAATTTGGAAAACTCAGCAGTGGCCACAGGATTGGAAAAGGTCAGTTTNTGGTTTCAGTGTGTCTGCCCTCTGATGCCCTCTTGCAACACCTACCATCTTACCTGGGTTTCTCTTACCCTGGGTGTGGGGTATCTCTTCATGGCTGTTCCAGCAAGGTGCAGCCGCTGCTCCTTACCTTGGAAGAGGGGTATCTCCTCACCACTATGCCCACTCAAACAAAAGCAATGGTTCTAAGTAGCAACAACTCTAATACTTTATGATTCTTGGATTGGACAGGCTCCTGGAAGATCATTTGACAGCTTACAAAGTACCCTTGGAAGAAGGGATAGGCCACAGAAGCCCCAAGGTATCATGAGAGGTTGGTAAAAGTAACCTAGAAAATAATACTGGCCTACTCTAGCCCCTCAACAAATCCTAGGAGGTTGGTGCTGGGCCACATCAGTCCCAAAGTACCCTGGGGTTTGAGGAATGGTACCCATAACGTCCAAGATAAAAGGATATCTGATTTTCAAATTTCAAGACCCCTTTCACAGAACACATGGAAAATGTAATCAGCAACAGTCACACTCGGACAGTGCTGCATTTTTTCCAACCATTTAAATGGAAACTGACCTTGAGCTATAACTGAACTAAGATTCCTAAACAAAACTGAGGTTTCTCCAAATTTAAAATGAATCAACATTTGAAGTCATTGGTAAAATGATTATTAGTTCCCCAAAGGCAGAGTCTTATTTGTTTCCCTTTGTAGTCTTGTCTTTGGGATAATGAATAGGTATCAAATAAATAGATAAATGCCTTGGTTTAATTTTCCTTTAAGGCAGAAACAATCAGTAATCTTGTCTTTGAAATCAAAAGAATGGGATATCTATTTTCAATTTCATATGGGAACCAAAGAGTTAAATGAAGTGAAACATATTTGCTTACTTCAGAAATTTTCAGAGCCTTTAATATGCCAAGCTGCACTATTAAGTCACCACATTATGGAGATAACATATGCAGAATTCCATGAACCTGATTAAACACTAAACTCTTTTTTTATTTCATAAAGCACTTAAAATTCCAAAGAATTTTGAGACACTCTAGCTGTTGAAAGTGAAAGTTAGTCACTCTGACTCTTTGCGACCCCATGGACTGTAGCCTGCCAGGCTCCTGTGTCCATGGGATTTCCCAGGCAAGAATACTGGAGTGGGTAGCCATGTCCTTCTCCAGGGGATCTTCCCAACCTAGGGATCAAACGTGGGTCTCCTGCACTGCAGGCAGATTCTTTACCATCTGAGCCACCAGGGGCTCCTCCAGCTCTTAAGGGCTGCTTAATGATTGAAAATCATAAGTATAGCAAAACTGAATTGTTATAGAGGGATTTCAGGAGATGGATGTGGTTTGATTGAAATTTTATTTCCATTGATTAGTAACTCCCATTTCTTCTTCTCCCCAACCCCTGGCAACCACCATTCCACTCTCTGACTCTATGAATTCGACTGTTTTAGATATTCATGTAAGTGGCATAATGTCGTAGTTGACTTTCTATGGCTGGTTTATTTCACTTAACCTAATGTCCTCAAAGTTGTCTCATATTGCAGAACTTCTTTCCCTTTTAAAGCTGAATAGTATTCCTTTGTATGTATAGACTACATTTTCTTTTTCCACATATCTGTTGATAAGCTTTTAGGTTGTTTCAACCTCTTGACTGTTGTGAATAGTGTTGCAATGAACATAGGAGTGCTAATATCTCTTTGAAATCCTGATTTCAGTTCTTTGGGATAAGCACCCAGAAGTGGGATTGCTAAATCATATGGTAGTTATATTTTTAATTTTTGGAGGAATCTGCACGGGTTCCTCCATAGCAGCTGTAGCATTTTGCATTCCCACTAACAGTGTGCAAGTGTTTCAACTTATCCACATCCTCACCAACACTTGTTATCTGCTGTTTTTTTGATAATAGCCATCTTGACAGGTATGTGGTGATATCTCTTTGTGGTTTAGATTTATACCTCCCCAACAATTAGTGACTACTCTTGCTGTTCAGTCGCTAAGTCCTGTCTGACTCTTTGTGACTTCATAAATTGCAGCACTCCAGGCTCCTCTGTCTTCCACTATCTCATTATTTGGGAGATTAACCCTTTATCAGATAGATGGTTTGCAAATATTTTCTCCCATTCGAAACATTGCCTTTTCACACTGCTGATTTTTTCATTTGCTGTACAGAAGCTTTTTAGTTTGATATAGTCCCACCCTGTCTATTTTTGCTTGTGTGGCCTGCGAAGAAATATCTTAATATAAGTAAAGCTGATGAAGCTGGTTCATGAATCACCCTTTGAAAAGCACTGTGTTAAAAATTTCAGAGCCCTCAAATCTGACCTCAGGACATAGAAAAGAGGCCCAGGATCTGATTTTTTTTAACAAACATCCCTGATAATTATTCTGTTCTAAATATACTACATCTTTTATGTGCACTAAAATTCATGCTCTTTCCCTATTGAGGAGCTCCTCAGAAACTGACTGGAGCAATATTCTCAAAATCCTGATAATTTGGGGGAAAAACCAGATAATTCTGGTTTCCCAACACAGGATAGATTACGAGCTATCTACTGTGCAATGCAGACTTCCCAGGTGGCACTAGTGGTAAAGAACCCTCCTGCCAATGCAAGAGACATAAGAGGCGTGGGTTCAGTCTCTGGGTTGGGAAGATCCCCTGGAGAAGCAAATGGCAACCCACTCCAGTATTCTTGCCTGGAGAATCCCATGGACAGAGGAGCCTGATGAACTACAATCCATGGGGTCACAAAGAGTCAGACACGACTGAAATAACTTAGCATGCATGCACAATGCAGTGCTGAAGCAGGATGTTTGTTTATTTGATTTTGTTTTTAAAGTTATAATGAGCAGGATGCTTGGGGCTGGTGTACGGGGATGATCCAGAGGGACGTTGTGGGGTGGGAGGTGGGAGAGGGATTCGGGATTGGGAGCTTGTGTACACCTGTGGTGGATTCGTGTCGATGTATGGCAAACCCAATAGAGTATTGTAAAGTCAAATTTAAAAATAAATTAATTAATTAATTTAAAAAAATAAAGTTATAATGAGACTTTGTGTTTTTTGCAGAAAATTATTTACTATTAAATGAAGGAGTTTAACCTAAATGCTCTATTTATTAAAGCTACAAACTCCAAACCTAGTTTTTTCCTCAAGCTTTTGAATTCAATCTACAAATCTTACTATTCTATTTATAAATCTAGTAAAGTTTAATGATCACTTACACAAATGCCTTTGACTGAATGTTGGTCCCATGTAACTCAGTACCTTTATAAACTGGATAATTACATTTACTTTTTAAGTGCTTTAAATATTTAACAAATAAAACCTTTTCAGTACTTAATTAATTTTGATAAACATAATATATTAAACTTAAAAGTACAGTGAATCTTAAAGTTCTCTTAAACGTCCAAATGTGTCATATAATGTCCTTAAAACTAGGGGCAAAGCCTTAAGAAATTATTCCAGATGTCCTTTCCATCTGTAAGAGTTATGTTGAAAAAGACAGAAAATATAAGATCCTGTCAAGTTCAAAGTGTTTAAAACTAACCATGAAGACTTATAAGTATCTTGAGATATTAAAATTAAAAATCCCTTTCTGTGAAGGAGCAGCCTGTGGTTACAAGATCATGTGAGTGGATGGAAGAATTTGGCAATAATTAAGCACAAAACAGGGACATGAGCTATGTGACTGTGATTATTAATTTTATGCATCAACTTGACTGGATCATGGGGTATCCAAATATTTAGCTAAACATTATTCCTAGGTATTTTTGTGAAGATGTTTCTGGATTAGATTAGCATTTGAATCAATGGTCTCAGTAAAGCATAATTTCCTTCCAATGTGGGTGGGCATTATCCAATCTTTCAAGGACCTGAATAAAAGACAAAAGCAGGTGAAAACTCACCCTTGCTCTGCCTGATTGCTGAGCTGGGACAGAATATGTTCCAGTCAATATTCAGACTGAGACTTACACCATAGGTTCGCGGACCTTCAGATTCAAACTGAACCACACCACCAGCTTTCCCAGGTCTTCAGTTTGCAGATGGAAGATTGTGGGACTTATGGACACAGGCAAGGGGGAGGAAAGAGATGGTGGGGCGAATGGAGAAAGTAGCATGGGAGCATACACACTGCCATATATAAAATAGATAGTCAATGGGAATTTGCTGTATGACTCAGGGAACTCAAAATGGGGCTCTGTAACAACCTAGAGGGGTGGGAAGTGGTGGGAGGTGAGAGGGAGGTTCAAAAGGGAGAGGACACATGTATACCTATGGCTGATTCATGTTGATATATGGCAGAAACCAACACAATATTGTAAAACAATTATCCTTCAATCAAGAATAAATTTTTTTAAATGTACAGTTGTGCAATGGATTTAGGCAAATGCATTAAGTTGAAACATTCTAGTATCTTCAAATTTAAGAGAATTTTTGATTGAAACTTTTCACACTAACATTACCAAGATTCCATGTCTGTGATCTTTATACAGTTGATTTTTTGTGACCTCAAGGGGTACCATTTATGATTTCTATCTGTTGAGAGAAATCTGTAATCATCACTAAGGTTATAGTTAATTTCCTTTACCTAGATTAGATTCTTAATTTTAAAAATTGTCTTTATCTTAATGTCTGGTATTTCCTGGCCCTGTAAGATAAGTTACTCTAGGAGAAATTTAATAAGACCATAGCAAATAGACAACATGTATTATTGTAAAGTAGTTTATTGTTTTCTCCCCAACACCACAAACTCCAATAAATACCCATGCCAATTATAAAAATAAATGATAGTCAATTTTATACTATTGGAGATGGCAATAGCACCCCACTCCATCACTCTTGCTTGGAAAACCCCATAGATGAAAGAGCCTGGAAGGCTGCAGTCCATAGGGTCGTGAAGAGTCAGATACGACTGAGTGACTTCACTTTCACTTTTCACTTTCATGCATTGAAGAAGGAAATGGCAACCCACTCCAGTGTTCTTGCCTGGAGAATCCCAGGGACAGGGGAGCCTGGTGGCCTGCCGTCTATGGGGTCACACAGAGTCGGACATGACTGAAACAACTTAGCAGCAGCAGCAGCAACACACCATAGATTGATAGGCAGCAGAGAAAGGGCTCATCTCTCAAAGATTCATCTACCTGTTGAGCTTGGTGATACATTTCCTTCACTCCAGCTGCAACTTGGTTAATATTTCTGTGGGAGGAATCAGTTAGGAGTTATTTGTTGACACCAGGACAGAGACAAGAGTGCCTCTTGTACCCAGGGTACAGAATATAAGGCAACATTACTCAGGCATCTGCTAAAGAAGGTGCTAGAACTTCNCTTGGTTAATATTTCTGTGGGAGGAATCAGTTAGGAGTTATTTGTTGACACCAGGACAGAGACAAGAGTGCCTCTTGTACCCAGGGTACAGAATATAAGGCAACATTACTCAGGCATCTGCTAAAGAAGGTGCTAGAACTTCTTCACTGTGCAAGAACAGGGTCAGCACCTGACAGCGTGTGCCACCTAACATCTTGTATCCTTGGTGCCTTGTTTACCTCACTCCTAGTCTTGGCACTATGGGACACCTCAAAAGCCCTCTGGGGTGACCCTGCTTACAAAAGTTTTCCAAGAGATCAAGAAAAGACTGCCATCTTTCTTCCAGCGAAGGATAGTGCTAGAGCTGGCTTTCTTTCCAGGTTAACCTTTTATTGCAGGCCTTTCAGAGTAACACCACCTGGCCAAATTCTCTCTGACCAGTCTCATATCTACCATAGGAAACCTGGTACAAAACTGCTTAAAAATAACCTTTGTGACATATTAATCTTTTAAGAACACCAGAAAATTCAGATCTACAAAAAAACATAAAATATCACCCTTAACTTCATCACTTAGAAAAAATTATCCTTTACATTTTGAAGAACGACCTTTACGCATATATTTTAATATAATCACAGGTTCAAATTGTACATATCTGTTTTGGTTCTTTTTAAACTTCTCATTATATCATTTTCCATTTTTTAAAAAAGTCTTGCACAGCACTGTTGTAAAGTGTTGCTTAATACTCCACTGTGTGACCTATATCCTGATTTATGNAATTGTACATATCTGTTTTGGTTCTTTTTAAACTTCTCATTATATCATTTTCCATTTTTTAAAAAAGTCTTGCACAGCACTGTTGTAAAGTGTTGCTTAATACTCCACTGTGTGACCTATATCCTGATTTATGATTAATCAAATCTCATATTGTTAGACATTTAGATTGTTTCCAATTTTCTGTATTATAAATATCACTTCTATGAGCACACCCAGAACTACACTTTATTCTCTTCCTGAATTATGTCCTTTGGATACAGTTCTAATTATGGAAGCATACTTTGAAGAACAAATCTTTGAAGGTTTTTAGTACATATTGTCAAGTTTCCTTCCAGGAAGCTTATACCAATTTTGATCTTGTTTTTTTGGCTACTAGCAGCTCAGTCAGGAAAACAGTAATAACAGTAATTGCAGCCACCACTTGTGGAAAGGTCAACTTCTTTTGACTTTACATACATTATCTCATTAAGTCTTCAAACAGTCCTAAATTTAAGTGGAATTAAGCTAAGCTAAGTCACTTCAGTGGTGTCCGACTCAGTGTGACCCCATAGACAGCAGCCCACCAGGCTCCCCCATCCCTGGGATTCTCCAGGCAAGAACACTGGAGTGGGTTGCCATTTCCTTCTCCATGAAAATATTCCATAAATGAATTTCAGTAGCTCTTAAACATTCCACAAAATTTCCTAAGAACCTGTGAGAGTATAATNGAGGAGGGAGAGAGAGAGAGAGACAGATAGCATGAACCTTGAGATCCAAACTTAGCTGCACCTGAGAATCATTTGGAAGTTTTTTAAAATACAGCACAGTCTCATTTTAATGCAAATTTGCAGTAACAAAATACAGGTATGACTAATGTTTCATTTATGCATAAAATTTCAAATAATGTGACTCCCTTGAGATTTTAAAAGTTAAACAAGAATCACAGTTTCAACTCAGAGGGAACTATAAATGCCAGGTGGCAGTGTTAACATGAGTTGCAAACAGAAACGCAGTGCTACTGTTGGAAAATACATCAAGAAATATACATTTTGCATTATGGAATGCTGTCAGAAATGTCACCCTCATTAAACTGCACCATTCTCTACTGAATCCTAGGCCCCTCGAGCAGCAGTATGATTGGATATGTTTAGAGACGAATCCAAGACTGATGATGTGTGCATCAGTGCTTGAAAACCAGTGGAGTGGGTTGCCATTTCCTTCTCCAGGGAGTCTTCC
>SJYV01033825.1:35688-55247 GCA_006410875.1 Neotragus pygmaeus
CCCTGGGATTTCTTTGGGAGGAATGATGCTAAAGCTGAAACTCCAGTACTTTGGCCACCTCATGCGAAGAGTTGACTCATTGGAAAAGACTCTGATGCTGGGAGGGATTGGGGGCAGAAGGAGAAGGGGACGACAGAGGATGAGATGGCTGGATGGCATCACTGACTCAATGAACATGAGTCTGAGTGAACTCCGGGAGTTTGTGATGGACAGGGAGGCATGACGTGCTGCTGAAGAACCTAAGCCACCCCTTGTTTAAAAAAAAAAAAAAAAGACTCCATTTTAGAGTTCTGAGGAAAGAGTCTTTGGAAATCCCCTGACCTCACCCCACCACCTGCAAGCCAATCAGATACCAGATCAGGATCTCCTGACTTTACGTTCAGGACTTATGACCTGCCCAGGAAATTCGAATTAAGCCTGTGAAATGGGAACCAATCAGAACCCGTGGCCAGCCCAGGAAATGAAAACCAATCAGAACCCAACACCTAACCCTTCCACAGAAGGTAACATTTTTAGCTGCGAGAATACCCATATAAGCAATGAAACCCAGAGTTCGTGGCTCCTCCCTATAGCCGCTGTGTCGGTAAAGGTGGGCGCCCCAGCTTGAGCTTGGTAATAAAAACTCTCTTGCTTTTGCATCGGATATTGTCTCCCTGGTAGTCACTGGGAGATTTTGCGACTTGAGCATAACATTGCAATTCATGGGGTCACAAAGAGTCAGACACGACTGAGCGACTGAACAGAACTGAACTGAAGTAAGGTGAAGTGTGAGCTGGAATTGGATGTTGCTCCTAAAAATCTTTAGGAACCCAGGCTCCATCTATCTTCTTCTTCTATCATCCCTACATTACTGCCCTTACCAGCATTGTCCAAGTTTGTTCTGCACCAAAGCCACATTTCAACCAGCAAGAAGGGCACCTGGAAATTCTATATGTCACTGCCATTTTGTTTCTTTAGCAAGAACCTAGTCCAATGGCCACATCCAGCTCAAGGGAGTTTGGGAAAGTGAATTTTTTTTCCCCTAGACGGCTCCATGACCAGATAAGGAGTCTATTACTTTAGAAGGAAAAGAATGGATATTGGAAGATAACTGGCAGTTTTTGCCACATGAATTGGAGATGGTCAAGAGAGGAAACAAGGTGACTAGTATAGAAGCAACTGCAAAAGTCCAGGTGGGACATGGTGGTGAGTTGGTCTAGCATAGTAAAGTAGAGACAGAAAGAAATGAAGGGATCTAGAAAATGTGTAGGAGTATAAAGTCAATAGCTTCCTTGGAGGCTTAGGTGGTAAAAAATCTGCCAACAATGCAGAAAACCTGGGTTCAATTCCTGGATTAGGATGATCCCTTGGAGAAGGGAATGGCTACCCACTCTAGTATTGTTGCCTGGAGAATTCCATGGACAGAGGAGCCAGGCAGGCGACAGTCCATCAGGTCACAAAGAGTTGAACACGACTGAAGTGACAGCAGCAGCAGCATAGAATCAATAGGACTTAGGTATAAGAGTTAAAGGAGAAGGAAATGTAAAGGATAACGTTCAAGTTCCTAAAATGAACAACCAGGAAAATGATGGCATCATTAACTGAGATGGGAAAGGCTGGAAATCTATAGATTTGCGCAGGACAATCATAAATTCAGTTTTGAGATTCTTTTTTTGTTAATTTAAATTTATTTTAATTGAAGGCTAATAGGTATTCAAGTATAGATATTGTCTCTGCCAGGTGCTGGAAAACTGTGACCTATAGGACAAATTTGGCTCACTGTGTGTGTGTTTTTTATTACAACTTTATTGTGATAAAGTATAGGTAACAAAATTTACCATTTTATCCACCTTTAAATATACAATTTATTGGCATTAATTGCATTCACTGTGTCATGCAAACATTTCCACTCTGTTTCCAAAGGCTTTTCATTAACCCAACAGAAACTGCACGTGCTAAGTTGCTTCAGTTGTATTCAACTCTTGTGACCCTATAGACTGTAGACTGCCAGGCTCCTCTGTCCATAGGATTCTCCAGGCATGAATACTGAAGTGGGTTGTCTGTCATGCTCTTCTCCAGGGAATCTTCACAGCTTGCGTTTCCTACATTGGCACATGGATTCTTTACTACTAGCGCCATCTGGGAAGCAACAGAAACTCTGTAACCATTAAACAATAGCTCCCCATTCCCCTTTCCCCTCAGCCCCTGGTAACTTCTAATCTACTGTCTATCTCCATAAACTTGCCTATTCTACATATTTCAAATAATTGGAACCAAGCAATATTTGTCCTTTTGTGTCTGGTTTATTTCACTTAGCATAATGTTTTCAAGGCTCACCCATGTTGTAGTGTGTATCAGAACTTCATTCTCTTGTAGCATGGAACCCTCCAAGAGCAATGTAAAGTGGATTTAGAAAGTGATAATTCTGCAAACCAGCAAATAAATGAAACTGGAAAAGAATGTAGAGTATAGGAGAGAAGAAATAAATTCTGAATTTGAGCAATTTAAACTATTTGTATAGAATAAGCAAGGGGCTATTAAGCAGATACAAAATGAAGGGGTGGATATTTTAACAACACTAAATGAAAACTCCATAACATTGTCAGATCATGTTTCCACATAAAACATTTACTGAGGGAGGGAGAGGGCAAGTTTGTGCAGTCAGAACTGGGATTCCTGATACATGTTATGAATATGCCATCACAGGTATCAAAATGTAAAATACCCTGACATCTTCTCATTTTGATTAAAGAAATATGGATTCGGTATTCTTCACAATATTCTGGCTTGGACAAAATTATCAAACCATTACAAGTAGATGTGATTCTAATTGCTTACCCTAGGCTTATTGTCTCTGAGGATAGAAAAAGTATGCAACAGGGAAAGAAAAAAGACAAAATCTTTGTTATAACTTAAAGAGATTTCATCTCTGCCCTGCTACCCTGGGTTCTAAGAGATTTAATTATGGCAGGCATTACTGGGAAGTAGAAGTGGAAAACAAAACTAAATGGGCATTGAGTGTGTGTCAAGATAGTTTTCCTAGGAACAGGTGGAATCAGCCAGTTCAAGATAGATTCCAGGCAGCTGGGAGATATGTTGACAGCACTTAAGGAGCAATGCATCCTAAGACAGCCAGCTTCTGCCAGTAATAAGACCCAGAAAAATGATTTTTCTGGGTAAGGTGACTTTCAACTTTAAGGGATCCAATATGTTACTCTCTTCTTTTGTGTGCCGTTTCTCAAGGACTCTCTATTCCTTATCAGTTCCTGGAAAACAGGAATGAGCAGAGCTGCAGGCAGTTCTCAGGACTGAGATCATGGAAAGGGTACCTGTTTGGATTCCTTTCAGTGACCTTTTACTTAAAAGCAATCTATTCTGTTTTGCCCCTCTTACTCAGGATATGGAATGCTTACTAGCCCTTTAAAGATTGTTATTTGCTTGGCTTTGTTTTTGCTCAATTTTTTTTACTGTCTAAAGCTGTCTTGTATGAAGATATATAAACGTGCATTTCTGCAAATAATGCACCCTTGTTTCACTCAAGACTTGGGTCCCCTGCGTCCCTCTTCTTGTCGACTCCAGTCCCCAGGTCCCAGTCTACAAAGACCGTGACAGTTCTGGACTGAGTTGAGTGTGATTTCCATTTTATAATATGAATGATAGAACTCTTCTCTATAGTTTTAATGATTCTTTATAGAAGCCATTTGGCCCTATTTCTATACTAGACTAGATCCTAAATCTCTTCAAATCTCTTCAGTAACAGATTATGAAAGATGAAGCACCTGGGGATGATTTTATTTCAGCTTTTAGGGCTAATCTTAGTAAATTTTGTCTTGATAATTCTGGATTTTTAAAATTTTCTGTTGCTGAAAATCAGGATTGATTTTTCTTCCTTGTTTTCAGAAACTATATAAATAGGGGAGCAATGCCAATTGCAAAGTTGTCACCAGCATCAGTTGTCAAGTGCTTTGAATTTCTTTTTTTAATAAAGACCTTATTTTTCTTTGTTTAATTTACTTTTTTATTTTAACTGGAGGATAATTACTTCACAATATTGTGATGGTTTTTGCCATATATCAACATAAATTGGCCATAGGTATACAAGTGCCTCCCCCATCCTGAAACCCCCCTCCCACTCTATCCCTCCAGGTTGTCACAGAGCACTGGCTTTGGGTGCCCTGCATCATACATAAAACTCCCACTGGCTATCTATTTTATATATGGTAATGTATATGTTTCAATGCTATTCTCTCAAATCACCCCACCTTCTCCTCCCACTGAGTACAGAAGTCTGTTCTTTATGTCTCTGTCTCCTTTGCTGCCCTACACATAGGATCATTGGTACTATCTTTCTAGTTTTGAATTTCTTAGATAAAATATTTGAAAATAAATAATATCTTGTTTAACACAACCAATAAACTATTCTGAATGGAAAAAATAACAATTCATTTGTAAGGCTGAATAATATTTCATTGTATGTACATACCACATTTTGTTTATACATTCATCTGTTGATAAACACTTAGGTTGTTTCCACTTTTTGTCTATTCTAAGTAATACTGTAATAACTTTGGTATACAAGTATCTGTTTGAGTCCCTGTTTCCAATTCCTTTGGGTATTATACCTAAGCGTGGAATTGCTGGGTCAATAGTAATTCTATGTTTAACTTTCTGAGAAACCACCAAACTGTTTTCACAGTGTCTGCACTATTTTACACTCCAATCATGAGAGCACAAGGGTTCCAATTTCTCCACATTCCCTCTAGCATTTTTCATTTTTAGTTGTTTTTAAAATTATTATATCCATTCTCCACAAAAAAGAATGAAATGTTGCCATTTGCAGCAACATGGATAGACTCATAGGGTATTATGTTACTTGATATGTCAGATAGAGAAGGACAAATGCTGTATGATATCACTTATATGTAGAATCTAAAAAATAAACTAGTGAATATAACAAAAAAGAAGCAGGCTCACAGACATAAAGAACAAACTATGACGGTTGCCAGTGAGGAGGGGGAAGTGAAGGACAAGATAGGAGTAGGGGTTAAGAAATACAAACTATTATATAATAAACAAATAAGCTACAGGGATGTATTGTGCAACATAGGGAATATAGCCAGTATTTTGTAGTAACTATAAGTGGAATTTAACTTTTAAAAATTTTGAATCACCATGATGTATACTTGTAACTTATGTTATATTGTACGCCAACTATGTTTCAATTTTAAAAATGAAAAATAAATCATTATAGCCATTCTAGTGAGTGTGAAATTATATCTCACTTCTGGCTTTTATTTACATTTCCTTTATTGACTAAGGATGTTGAAGAGTATCTTTTCATGTACTTATTGGTGATTTGTAGATCTTCTTTGCAGAACTTTTTATTCAGATTTTTGATGCATTTTTAACTGGGTTGTTTGTCTTTTTTGAGGAGGTGTTGTAACTTTTTAATATATTCAAAATATTATACTCTTATTCGCTATGATTTTCAAATATTTTCTATCATTTTTCGGTACTCTTCACCCTCTCTTAAGAGTATCATTTAATGAATAAAGGTTTTCAATTTTGATGAAGCGCAATTGATCGGTTTCTTCTTTTCTTGCTTGTGCTTTTGGTGTCTTATCTAAGAATCCATTGCCAAAACCAAGATCATAAATCTTTCCCCCTGTGCATTTAGGATTTTTAGCTCTGTTTATTTAGATCATTGATCATTTTCAGTTAATTTTTGTATATGGTGTGAGGCAGGAGTCCAAATTCATTCTTTTTTACGGGGAAATACGATTTCCCTGGCACCATTCATTGGAGATAATTTCTTCCCCCATTCAAAGGACTTGACATCTTTGTCAAAAATCAACTAGTCATATATGCCAGGGTTTATTTCTGGGATCTCAGCTCTGTTCCATTGCTCTATATGTCTGTACATAAGCCAGTACCGTTTTGTTTTGAGTGCTGTAGCTTTGTAGTAAGTTTTGAAGTCAGGAAGTGTGAGTCCTTCAACTTGATTGTATTTCAAGATTGTTTTGGATATTTTGGGACCCTTAGAATGCCATATGAATTTGAAAATCAACTTTTCCATTTCTACACAAAGAAAGGCTGGAATTTTTATAGGAGTTGTGTTGAATCTGTAGACCACTTTGGATAGTATTGACATCTTAAAGTATTAAATTTTCCAATCCATGAACACGAGATATCTTTCCGTTTAGATTTTCCTTAATTTCTTTCAGCAATGCTTTTTAAGTGTCAATGTATACATCTTTCCTCTCCTTGGTAAATTTATTCCTAGGTATTTTATACTTTTGGATGCTATTACAAATGAAACAGTTTTCTTAACTTCCTTATGAGAATTTTCATTGCCTGTGTTTAGAAACACAACTTGTCAGTGTGTATATGTGTGTCGATTTTGTAACCTGTAACTTTGCTGAATTAATTTATCTCTAGTAGCTTTTCTATCGATTCTTTGGGATTTTCTACATATAGAATCATGTCATCTACAAACAAAGATAGTTTTACTTCTTTCTAACTAATTTGGATGCTTTTTATTTCTTTTTCTTGTCTAAATAACTCTGGCTAGAACTTCCAGTACAATGTTGAATAGCTCATTCCTTTTTTAAAAAATAAAGTTTTACTGGAAGACAACCAGGCTCATTTATTTATATATTGTCTATGACTGCATTTGCACTGCAATGGTAGGGTTGATTGGTTTGACAGAAACCAATTGGATCAAAAATTTTAAAATATTTAATATATATCCCTTTACAGAAGTAGTTTGACAAGCTTTTCTCCTAGTGTTATGCTGTGCTTTGTTGTGTCTGACTTTTTGTGATCCTCTGGACTGTAGCCCACCAGGCTCCTCTGACCATGGAATTTTCCAGGCAAGAATGCCATAGCAGAGTTGCCATTTCCTACTCTAGGGGATCTTTCCAACCCAGGGGTCCAACCTATATCTCTTGTGTAACCTGCCTTGGCAAGCCAATTTTTTTACTACTGTGCCACCTGGGAAGCCATTTTCTTCTAGGCAATAGTATAATTAAGTCTGAAATCCAAAAGAGTGATCTTGATATGAGATACATATTTTTATGCTACTTGAAGTCACGGTAGTTTTGAGAACCACCTAGAATGAACGATGTGGCTTAAGGATTAAGACGATGTATTTCAGTATTTAATGATGAAAAGAATGAAAAAAGCCCTTCATAAGAGACTGAGAAGTGTGTGTACCAGAGAGTGTAGTGTACCTCAGAGAAACCAAGAAAAATGAGCATTGTGAGAAGAGGGAAACAGTCAACAATGTGAAAAGCTGACAAAAAATATCAAGTAAGATGAGGACTTTAAAATGTCCATTGTTTTAAACAACATGATGGTTACTGGTAACTGTAACAAGAGAAGCCTCCTAGGAATAGTTTTAAGTGTTTTAATTTCCAAAATGAAATGTTTTGAAGAATCAAACATTGAAGAGCTGTAATTTCATGCTTTTCTAAAATATGTATTTATTGACCAACAAATTGGACTAATTTCATTGGTATAATATATTTTATATTTAAAATATTTCCCAAATTGGAATTATTTTAAAAAATAAATTTATTTCCATGAAAAAAAAGACTTTTCAAAATAATTTTCCAAAACTAAAAAATACATAAAGAAAATAGTTATCCTGGTACATATTCATGCACTTTAATCAGTTTATTAGCTATATTTATTTCTAATACTATATTAACTTACATTTTTTTCTGAAAACACATTTTTTCAATAGGACCTAGTAAAATTGCATGCAATATTCCTCAAAGTTGTACTCTATAGCCAATAAATTTGAAATTTTGGATAACTTCAATTTATTCTTTTCTGAAGATTATAATATTGTTGATTGAGAAGACAGTCTCTTTACAGATGTTACAGCATCTATAAGATAGAGCAAATCCTGTTAATTAGAGAGTACTCTTGATTTTAATTATTTTATTGAAAAATATTTTGAAGGGTAATGTGTTTTACTTCCATTTGGAGTCCTTCAACAAGTATTTTTACAAGATAAAATTCATTAAATTTTCTGTATTTATGATTCTTTTGAATGATTCACCAAATTTAAACACTGAAAAATCAAGGCTTTCTCTCAAGTATATTCTAGTATTACAGTACAGATTATATGGTTTAGTTAAAAATAAGAAACATCAAGTCAAGATATTACAAAGTATATGGTTGTAAAATGTCAAAATTAAATCTTGTATGCAGTCTGGGCTCTCATCATATAATCTGCTAAATAATGAATTTCAATTTCTTCCTATATATAAGCTTTATTTTCATAATTTCAATTTGCTAAGAGCTTCAAAAGCTGCAATTTTTGGTACTCCATTCCTTGAGTACTTTGGTTAAAGATTTCTAAATGACTCAACAAAATACAATCTAAATTTAAAGGACTTGTTCACAATGATGGTCAATACTCTGTAGGACACTTGAGTTAATTAACAGCATACTTCTATAAAAGCTCAACATTTTAAACAATCTGAGTCATGACCAGAAGCAAAAAGGGAATCATATACAGCCATGCTAAATTTTTTTCATATTCCCCATCAGATTTGTCTCAAAAGTTTACAATTCAATTATTCTAAATATGTATGTGTATATGTGTACTCTCAGAGAAGGCAATAGCACCTCACTTCAGTACTCTTGCTTGGAAAACCCCATGGACGGAGGAGCCTGGTGGGCTGCAGTCCATGGGGTTGCTAAGAGTCGGACACGACTGAGTGACTTCACTTTCACTTTTCACTTTCATGCATTGGAGAAGGAAATGGCAACCCACTTCAGTGTTCTTGCCTGGAGAATCCCAGGGAAGGGGGAGCCTGGTGGGCCACCGTCTATGGGGTCACACAGAGTCGGACACGACTGAAGCGACTTAGCAGCAGCGGCAGCAGCAGCATGGGTACTCTGTCTCTCAGTTGTGTCTGATTCTTGAGACCTTGTGGACCACAGCCCTCCAGGCTCCTCTGCTCATGAAATTTTCCAGGCAACAATACTGCAGTGGGTTGCCATTTCACTAATTATGTACAAAGCATTTACTTTCCTTTTCTCATTGCCATTGAAAATGTATTGCTGTAAAGATGGTCTATTTGCCAAATAAAAAGGCATTAAGAAACAGAAAAATAAGCAAATGGTTGTAGATTTACACCTTCACAAAAACAGGAAAACTACAGTAGCAGGAGTTTTTTGACTGTTTTCCCTATGCTCTATAAGAGGACTGCTCAGACCCCATTTCCCACATGCGTTTCACTTATAGTTAACACACATACTTTCTCACATTTTCTACTGACCCTTTGAGCTAGCGGACTGTCAAATTTAATAGCACAAGTTGCTGATACAGTAACTAACCTGCAGATACAACAGCATCAAATACACCACCTGGGACCAGGGATAGTAATTTCTAATTGATTGAGTCAAAGAGAACTTTGTTTTACAAGAAACTGCAGCCTGTACTTGAAAAGGAGGTGTCTGTTACATTGGATCTAGAAAGAGTTGTCATCTTCCACATTTAACTACATGGTGAAGTGAGAACTCTGTACACTGTCCTTGCATTTCACACAATACTACATGAGACAATTCTTTGCTTTGAAACCTATTTTACCTGGTACTTAATATATCTACTCCTGCTTTTTTGCTGCTGTTGTTAATATTTGCTTGCCACACCTTATCTTGTCTTTTTACTTTCAGCCTACTTCTGTCACTGTATTTGAAGTGAGTTGCTTGTAGACAACATATAGCTGAATCACAGGTTTATTAATCTACTCTGCCAGTTTGCTTTTCAATTGACGTATTTAGACTATTTACATTTAAGGTAATTATTGGTATGTATAGGACTCATACATCCACTTTATTTTTTGTTTATTTCCTGTGTTTCTCAGTCCTCTATTTCTCATCTCTAGCCTTCTAATAAGTTACCTGAATGTTTTTAAGGTTTTTAGTTTGACTTATTTAGTCTTTTTGAACATTTCACTTTGTATAGTTTAGGAAAAAGTCAAGGATGTCCAGTCTTACTACTCTTATTCAACTCGGTGCTGGAAGTTTTAGCCAATACAATAGCACAATAAAAAAAGAATAAAAAGCATACATATTGAAAAGGAAAAAAAAAACTTCCCTTTTGATGATTTGTTGTTTATGTAGAAAACTCCAAAGAACTGACAAAAATAAAAACTCTTAGAAGTAAGTGAGTTTATCAAAGTCTCAGGATACAATATCAACACACTGAAATCAGTCTCAATTTTACATACTAGCAACAAATATGTGGAAAGTGAAATTTAAAATATAATTCCATTTATAATTACTCCAAAGAAAATGAAATACTTAGGTATAAAACTAACAAAATATATACAATATCTGTATCCTGAAAGTTGCAAAATGCTGATGAAAGGCATCAAAGAACTAAATGAAAGGTATGATTTATTGTATTCATGGGTTGGAAGACTCAACATAGTAAAAATGTGAATTCTCCCTAAACTGATCTATAGATTAATGCCACATTTATCAAAATTCCAGCAGGGATTTTTGTAGGCATAGAGAAGCATATTCTAAGTTTATATGGACTGCACAGAACATATAATAGCTAAAACAATCTTGCAGAGGAAGGACAGTGTGAGTAGAACCACTCTACCCCTTGCTAAGGCTTACTATATAGCTAAAACCATCAGGGCACTGTGTTATTGGCAGATGACTAGATACATGGGTCAATGGAACAGAAGAGAGAAACCAGAAATAAACTCACACAAGCATGCCCAGCTAATCTTTAACAACATTTCAAGAGCAAGTTTAATAAAGTGTCTGAATCCATTTTTGACATTTGACTGCTGACAGCTTTTGAATTCCACCTAACCCTTTTCCACTTTTGCCCTGTTTCTGGGCAAGCTGATAAGAAATCCCAGGTCTTCTCTCCTTTGGCACTTCCAGGAAAGGTCAAACTATGAAAATCCCTGCTCACACATGGGAATCATCACCCTAGCCTCACTCCCTAATCAAAATAAAATCAAAAGACACTTACTCCTCCTTTCATTCAATCCAGTCCAGACTGGCTTGGGGTATCTGACCTGCTCTCCTCCAAAAAAAAAAAATCCCATTATATGAATAATTCCCTCTTTTCATACGTTCCTACTGTGTATGGTATCATCAGTCTCCACATCTGAAACAATTTTGGTTGAGGAATTGAGCCCACTGTCTACAGGGTAGCCACAAAACAATTGTTCTGTGAGCAGGATTGTGTAGCATACCACTCTGCATTTATAAAAAATGGTAAAACTTAAAAAAATAGTGATAATATAAAAGTTGGCAACTATGCGAAGAAACTGGATCACTTATACACTACTAATGGGAATGTAAAATAGTACATCTACTCTGTGAAAGAGTGTACTAGTTTATTTAAAAACTAGACATGTGCTTACTATACAACTTAAATATTGCATTCTTGGGTATTTATCTCAAAGAAATGAAAATATATTTCTACACAAAGACTTGTTTGCAAACAGCCATAGCATCTTTAATCATAAGAGTCCCCAAACTAGAAACAATCCAATGTCCATCAACTGATTAATGGATAAACAGAATGTGGTACACCCAAACCATGGAATGGAGTAAAAAAAGAAAAGAATGACATTTGCTGTAAGTTGAATGAGTTTCAAGGAAATTATGATGATAAAAAGGCAACCCCTAAAAGTTATATCCTGTATGAGTCCATTTATTAATATGTAATAGTTTTGAAATGACAAAATTATAGATATAGAGGACAGATTAGTAGATGCCAGTGTTTGGGGTGATGTGGGTGCAGTTGGAAGGTGAATGTGATTATAAAAGTGCAATATGAGGGATCCTTGTTACAGAACTCTTTTGTATCTTGACTGTGATCACAGTATTCTACATGGGCAATAATATTCCATAGAACAAAACACACACATATAGAAATGCACGTAAAACTGGTGAAATCTGAATAAGGTAGGTAGATTATATCAACGGCAATATCCTGGTTGAGATACTGTACTATAGTTATGCAAAATGTTGCCCTTGGAGGAAACTAGGTGAAGGGTATCAAGAATCTTTGTATTATTTTTTAATTAGTTTTTATTAGAGTATAGTTGCTTTGTAATGTTATGTTAGTTTTTACTGTACAGCAAAGAGAATCAGTGCCCTCTCTTTTTGGATTTCCTTCCAATTTAGGTCACCACAGAGCACTGAGTAGAGTGCACACAGTAGGTTCTTATTAGTATCTGCTTTATGCATAGTAGTATATATATGCCAAGCCCAATCTACCAATGCTTCCCACTCTTCCCCCTTTGGTATCCATACATTTGTCCTCTATGTCTGTGTCTTTATTTCTGCTTTGCAAATGAGTTTATCTGTATCATTATTCTAGATTACACATATAAGTGATATTATATGATTTTGTTTTGTCTTTCTGCCTTACTTCACTCTGTATGACAGTCTCTGAGTCCATCTGCATCTCTACAAATTGCAGCATTTAATTCCTTTTAATGACTGAGTGATATTCCATTGTTCTTATGTACCACATCTTTATTCATTCTTCTATTGATGGGTATTTAGGTTGTTTCCATGGACTGGCTATTGTAAATAGTGCTGCAATGAACATTGGGGTGCAGGTATCATTTTTTTAAACTTATTTGGCTGTGCCAGGTCTTCATTGCAGCATGAGGGATCTTGAGTTTCAGCATGCAAACTCTTAGTTGCAGCATGTGGAATCTAATTCCTTGATCAGGGATCAAACCCAGGCCCATTGCATTAGGTCACAGTCTTAGCTACTGGACCACCAGGGAAGTCCCTGCATATATCTTTTGAATTATTATTTTCTCCAGGTATATGTCCAGGAGTGGAATTGTTAGGTCATATGGCAATTCTTAGTTTTTTTTTATAGAATCTCCATACTGTTCTCCATAGTAGCTGCACCAATTTACATTCCCACCAGCAGTGTAAGAGGGTCACCTTTTCTCCACACTATCTCTGTCATTTATTGTTTGTAGACTTTTTAAATAATGGTCATTCTGACCAGTGTGAGGTGATACTGTATTGTATTTTTGAGTTACATTTCTATAATAAAGAAGCTCTTTGTATTATTTGAACATCTTTTCCTGTGTTGGTTGGTCATCAGTATGTCTTCTTTGGAGAAATGTCTATTTAGGCCTTCTGCCCACTTTTTGATTGTTGTTGTTTGTTTGTTTGTTTGTTTGTTTTTTTGAGTTGCATGAGCTGGTGGTATATTTTGGAGATTAATTGCTTGTCAGTTGCTTTGTTGCAAATATATTCTCTCATTTCAGTGGTTGCATTTTCATTTTACTTATGTTTTCTTTTGCTGCGTAAAAACTTTTAAGCTTAATTAGGTCCCATTTACTTTTGTTTTTACTTTCATTACTCTAGAAGTTAGATCAAAAAAGATCTTGCTGTGATTTATGTCAAAGAGTGTTATGTGCATGTTTTCTTCTAAGAATTTTCTACTGTCCAGGCTTACATTTAGGTATTTAATCCATCTTCAGTTTATTTTCATATATGGTGTTAGGGAGTGTTCTAATTTCATTCTCTTATGTATAACTCTCCAGTTTTCTCAACACAACTTATTAAAGAGACTGCATTTTCTCCATTGTATNACACCCTGGAGGAGATGTGTATAAGAGACAGATTTAATCCATCTTCAGTTTATTTTCATATATGGTGTTAGGGAGTGTTCTAATTTCATTCTCTTATGTATAACTCTCCAGTTTTCTCAACACAACTTATTAAAGAGACTGCATTTTCTCCATTGTATATTCTTGCTTCCTTTATCACAGATTAGATGATCATAGCAGATGGGTTTATATTTAGGCTTTCTAACTTGCTACTTTGATCTAAATGTCTGTTTTTGTGCCAGTACCATACTGTTTTGATGACTGTAGCTTTGTAGTTTAGTTTGAAGTCAGGGAGCCTGATTTCTCCAGCTCTGTTTTTCTTTCTTGCAATTGCTTTAGCTATTAAGGATCTTTTGTCTTTCCATACAAATTGCAAAATTTTTTGTCCTAATTCTGGGGGAAATTTCATTGGTAATTTGATAGCAGAGTTCCAAAGAGTAGCAAGAAGAGATAAGTAAGCCTTCTTCAGCGATCAGTGCAAAGAAATAGAGGAAAACAACAGAATGGGAAAGACTAGAGATATCTTCAAGAAAATTAGAGATACAAGGGAACATTTCATGTAAAGATGGGCTCAATAAAGGACAGAAAGGGTCTGGACCTAACAGAAGCAGAAGANGATGTTGGCAATTTGATCTCTGGTTCCTCTGCCTTTTCTAAAACCAGCTTGAACATCAGGGAGTTCATCAGGATGTTCTGACAGCAAATGTTAGTAGATAATTTACTGGTAAGCACAAGCAAAGGCCTTTTAATATGTGATCTCTAATCCTTAAGAGTCTGGAATGGCTTTAATAAGGTTAAGAACCTGGCTTAAGGACACATAGCTAGGAAGAGGCGGAGACAGGATTCAGTCCTAAACATGGTGGATACTGAGGCCCTAGCTCTTCTCTCCCTACACTGTGTTACCTTCCTCTTTAAGGAAGACTCCTCACTGAGAGGAGTATCTGGTTCATTTAAGTTACTGCAGTAGAGGTCCCCTTTGTGTTTTTGAATGAAAGCTTATTAGGGCTCAAAGAAGATTATAAAGTTTCCAAATTGTGATTTCATTTCGAATGGGCTTCAGGAGAGGAGAATGTATAGTTTGTTAGTGAAATATACAAATTATTATTTGTTTCTACAAATAAAAGATTTATCCTGTTGATGTAGCCCTTTAATAGAGTTGATGGAGCCCACGTCTGAGGGTCACCGCACAAGCCTGCCTGCCTGGGCTTCTCTCGTGGCTCAGATGGTGAAGAATATGCCTGCAATGCAGGAGATGTGAGTTCCTTTCTTGTCTCGGGAAGATCCTCTGGAGAAGGAAACGGCAATCCACTCCAGTCATTATTCTTGCCTGGAGAATTCCATGGACAGAGGAGCCTGGCAGGCTATAGTCCATGGCATTGCAAGGACTCAGACATGTGAGCAACCAGCACTAACTAACTAAGGCCGGCCTGGCCCCGTGAAAGCTTTGGGGACTGGAAGACACAGCTCCTCCACTGCTTTTGCTTTCTGCAGTAGGATTTCAGCCAGTATTGACCTGCTGCTCCACGTTTGCTTGCATCTGATAACTTTACAAATTCACTGATTTTACTTCCAAACTTTGTGGTTCAAGGGCTCCATCTTGAGGCATGTTCTATTTCTCTCAGTGCCTCTGAGTCTGGGGAGAGATGCAAAGCATGATGAGAAATTTGCTGCATAGAACAGTGACTTCTACTTGCTAAAGATTTTCTTCAGTCTTCACAGCAAAAATTTCAGGCTATAGAAAGGCACCTGCTAAAAAAAGATAATTCAGGCTGTAGGACAATGACACGATTTTGAGCAGGGATGTTTGGTGGCTCAAATGGTAAAGAATCTGCCTGCAATGCAGGAGACTCAGGTTCGATCTCTGGGTTGGGAAGATCCCCCGTAGAAGGGAATGGCAACCCATCCCAGTATTCTTGCCTGGAGAATCTCATGGACAGAGGAGCATGGAAGGCTAGTCCATGGACTAGCAAAGAGTTGGACATGACTGAGTGACTAACACTTTCACTTCAGGGTTACAAATGATGGCTCCTCTTACAAATATATTTAACAATAATTCCAAAGTGAAAGTCATTTTTTATTTGTTTCCTCCACTTGGGACAAGCTCACAGAAGCCACATTATTAGAATTACTGGGTCCCAGAGAAAAGTACAGATGAAATCAACAAAGTCCTCTGAGATCACTCATTGGATCCTACTTCCAAGGGATCAGCCAGAAACACAGGCCATGATTCAGTCTTCCAAATATAGGTGGGCAAGCTTCATGACAGCAAGGCCACGGACTAACTAGGTGCCCTGCTGTATCCCCAGACTCCCAAATCCACGAACAAATCCATTATCCTATCAGGCAAGTGCCCTTCCCGTCTCCAAGTCAAGGCTGAGCAAACGCCAATCCAATACCAGAAACCTTCCCACCTGACAAATATTTCGAGCCTTTCCTGTTGTGCCTGAGTTTCCGCAGACTTTGGTTTTACTCGTCCCTAAATGGGTTGCCCAGGTGGATCTAATGGTAAACAAACTGTCTGCAATGCGGGAGACCCAGGTTTGATCCCTGAGTCAGGAAGATCACTTGGAGAAGGGAATGGCAACCCACTCCTGTACTCTTGCCTGGGAAATGCCGTGGACAGAGGAGTCTGGCAGGCTAGGTTCCATGGGATCACAAGAATCGTGACTCTGCGACTAAATAACAACAACAAATATACCAAGCATTTTCACACTTCCATGCCTTCCTTCCTCCATATTGTTTCTTCTGAATGAATTGTCACCACGTCCCTCCCACTGCCATCTACATTACTGTTGTCTTGGTGAACTGCTACCTCATCTTTCATCATTCAAGAAACCTCCCACTCAGTGTCTGCTGGAATAATGACATGCTACTTCTTGTGTCTTATCATAGGATTATGCTCAACCTTCCATTGATACTTTCTTCACATTGCATCATAGGATAATTTTAATATAGTTTTCCCTTGCTAAAGTGTGGTTGCCTTTGGGTACCATCTTACTCATTTTGGTATCCCCAGATTCTTAATGTTCAACAGACAATGGAGATGTAGTATACTTTGGGAGACAATGCTGTCTTATCAATAGGGGAAATACTATTAACACATTCACCAAATGATGTATGGGCTTCCCAGGTAGCGCTAGTGGTAAAGAGCCTGCCTGAAATTGCAGGAGACTTAAGAGATGTAGGTTTGATCCCAGGGTTGGGAAGATCCCCTGGAGAAGGAAATGGCAACCCACTCCAGTATCCTTACCTGGAGAATCCCATGGACAGAGGAGCCTGGTGGGCTACAGTTCTTGGAGTTGCAAAGAGTCAGACATGACTTAAGCAACTCAGCATGCATGCAAATGATGTACATGATTAAAACATCCAACATAGGACTGAAAGGAAAAACAGAAAGATGGCCCAAAAATTTAAGAGACTGGGTTTCCTTAAGAGTCTATCTTTTCTTTCTCTTGCCCTTTCCCAATCTCTAAAGAGCTATCACACAGAAAAATGATCACTCCACAATGAGGACTGGTTCTGAACTTTTACAGTTACATTTTTTTGAACAGAGTAGGAGACAAAATAAAGAGAGAAAGGAGAGAGTCCCTTTAGATCCCTAAAGCCTACTCAACACCTCTACCTAGATATCTTCTAGCCCCTTAAATGCAAGATGTCCAATAGGAAACTCAGCTTATGCAGAGGTGGGCAAACCATGGCTCTTAGGCCAAATACGGACCACTGTCTGTTTTTGTAAATAAAATGTTACTTGAATACAGTCATGTCCATTTGTCTGTAGACTGTCAATGATTGCTTTCATGCTACAACACCAGAGCTGACAAGTTAGAGTCATTTTAGCCCACAAAGCCCAAAATATTTGCTATCTGCCTTTTTATTTTTTAAAAAATTGCCGAGTCCTGAATTCTTAACAATCCAGATTGCTCTATTGACTGTGTTCTTCATTTTAACAATTGGCATTCCTACCCATCCTGAGGTCCAAATATAATCCTCCTCTCCTCTCACTCTCTCTCATGTAGCCAATCACTTGCTGATCAAACCACTGTTGTTTCAACTTTTGAAATATGCCTAGAACTTTCCCCCATCTGCATTCACTACATCAGTCCAAAGCAGTCTTGTCTTTCACCTGAGCTACAGCACAACATCCTACCTGCTCTCCCCACAACCAGTCTGGAATGATTTTTCTTTAAACAAAAAAAGAGCAAGCAAACAAACAAAATGTGTGTATTTATTTACTTCTGGCTGTGCTGAGTCTTCATTGCTGGGCACAGGCTTTCTCTGGTTGTGAAGAGCAGGGGCTACCCTCCAGTGTAGTGCACANGGAATGATTTTTCTTTAAACAAAAAAAGAGCAAGCAAACAAACAAAATGTGTGTATTTATTTACTTCTGGCTGTGCTGAGTCTTCATTGCTGGGCACAGGCTTTCTCTGGTTGTGAAGAGCAGGGGCTACCCTCCAGTGTAGTGCACAGGGTTCTCACTGTGGTGGCTTTCCTTGTGAAGCACAGGCTCTAGGGCACATGAGTTTCAGTAGTTGTGGCACAGGCCCTTCTTTGCTCTGCAACATGTGGAATCTTCCCAGACCAGGAATCAAATTCATGTCTTCTGCATTAGAGGGCAGATTCTTAACCACTGGACTACCCGGCAAGTGCTGGAATGACTTTTCTAATCCATAAATTTGATTGTTATTTAATAACAATCCTAATTAAATCCCTTCACTAACCTCCGATTGCCTTTAGGATAAAGACTAAAATCTTCAACATGGCCTTCAAAGGCCTTTGAGACCCAGTCAAGCCTTCCTCCCCAGCTCCATTTCCAGTAGCATCCCTTGCTCTTCCCTCAACCATTGTTCTGTCACAGCCTTTCTTCTCTTCCCTCTTCAAGCCACACTGTGGATGCTGTACCTTGATATGATTCATTTCTTCTTTCTTCTGCACCTTTCACTTTCTGTTTCCAATGCCTATTCATCCTATCTGCTGCTTCCTCCAGAAAGCCTTCCTTAACTGCCACAGATTACGCCTCCCACCTATACCTTCCCAAATTACTATAAAAAATATGCAATAGCATATTTTATGTTTTATATCATCATATTATGGGCTTCCCTGGTAGCTCAGGTGGTAAAGAAATCCACTTGTAATGTAGGAGACCTGGGTTTGATTCCTGGGTGGAGAAGGTCCCCTGGAGAAGGGAATGACACTCCGCTCCAGTATTCTTGCCTGGAGAATATCATATAACACCATGTGTATGTGTAAAGTCTCTCAGTTGTGTCTGACTCTTTGCAACCCCATAGACTGTAGCCCACTAGGCTCCTCCGTCCATGGAATCCAAGCAAGAATACTGGAGTGAGTTGCCATTTCCTTCTCCAGGGGATCTTCCCAACCCAAGAACCAAACCCACATCTCCTGCACTGCAAGCAGATTCTTTACTCTCTTTGCCACCAGGGAAGCCCATGTAGCCTCAACAAAATCATTACCATTACCATGTATTTTTTTTTCAATTCACTCCCCACTTTTCCCTTGCTGTGCTCTGTATCATGGTGGTTTGAACCATGCAAACCACACTTCCCAGGGCTTCTGGTTAGATTCAGCCAGTGGGAAGCCCTGCCAAAACCCTGGAGAAAGGTAAGAAATGCAATGCATTTCTCCCATGCCCATTCATTCTCTCTCTTTCTCTCCCCACCTTCTCCTGTGAGTAGAATAGCCAGCAGCAGCGGCATGTCTTTGTTGCCCCAACTATTGTTGGGCAGCCCCTGCCCTGATTCCAGCCCCTCAGGGTGACCCTGGCTCCTGAGTTCTGCTAACGCTCTTTTCCATTCCACCTTCAGCGCTGGGAATGCTTCCCAGTGTGCTCTTTGGACTCTTTAACACCTTTGCAATTTCATCCCTACTATTCAATTCCTTTAATTAAACTATCTGCTGTAATCTTTTTTTTTCCTGACTAGTCTCTAC
>SJYV01033835.1:0-17691 GCA_006410875.1 Neotragus pygmaeus
CTTCTTCATGTACTGGGGGCGAGGACACCGGTGAGGGCTCGGCACCGGCCCGCCGGCCCACCGACCCGTGCCTGCCCTGGAGGAGCAGGGTCTCACCTCCTCATTCTTGGCTTTCTCTGGGGCCGGCCTGGGAGGAGCTGTCCTCTCCTCAGAGTTGTTGGTAGTGGTGGCAGCGGCAACGTGGCCCGCTGGCTCTGAGGCTGCAGTCAGGAGGGTGGACACTGGGGCCAGGGTCTGGGCTGCCCCGGAGCCTGGGAGGGGCTGGCTCCCCTGGAGCAGGAACTGGGCTGCGGGCTGGCTGACAGGTGCATACGGTGGGATGCCTGACGGCACCGCTGGGCCGGGGGGCAGGCTGGGGCTCTGGGCCTGGGTGAGAACACAGCCAGCTCGGCCTCTGCACACTCACCACCCTGTGCCCCCAACCCCCACTTCTGAACCCAGAGAGCCCAGGCAGCAAAGGGCTGGTGCGTGCGGCCCTCAGCCCAGCCCAGCCCAGCCCACAGAGCCTGGTGCCAGGCCACATCCCTCCAGCCCAGGGGCCCACCTGAGCGGGGTCAGCTGGGGGGAAGCCAGGCTCTGGAAGCACATAAGCAGGGGCAGGCGGCTCAGAGAAGGGTGCCTGATGGAACCCAGCCACGGGGCCCACGTCGTCAGATTCCCAGACTCCTTCCTGGGGCTTCTGTGGCCTGTGAGGTGGTGTCCCTGGGGGCCAACATACGGGAGTGGGTGTACTGGGGCCCTCCAGGCCACAAGCCTGCCTCCTGGCTAGAAAATTCCAGAAAAGCGTCTTGGAGCAAGGTCCCCAGGGCAGATGCCGCCATCCCACCTCCAACGACCAAGGTGGCCTGGGAGTCACCCAAGGATCCCGCCCCGCCCCTCCAAAGTGCCTACTCACACAGGCCTCTGTCATTGGCTGGGGCCCCGCACTCCGCCTCCTGGAGGTTCCAGGTGACCCTCTTCACCAGCGCCTTAGCTCGCAGCAGGGGGCTCTGAGAGGGGCCTTCCTCCTTCCCCACAGGCATCCCGCCCGGGGCCTGGGCTCCCAGGACACAGGGCATGGCGGCGGCCTCGTCTGTGTCCTGCTGGAGCGAGTCCTTCTCCTGGGGGCCCTCGGTCCCAGGCGAGGGCTGTGCCACATCTTCGCCGTGGATCCGGGACACCTCCCTCCGGATGATGGCCATGGCCAGGCTGGTGTCGTGCTGGGGGCCAGCTGGGGGCACGGCGGGCTTGGGCAGGAGGTCACGCTCCGGGGAGGAGTCTGTGCTCTCCGGAGAGGGCGGGGAACTCATATCATCAATCTGCATGAAGATGGTGTCACTGGAAAAGTCCTCAAAGAGGTGCCCCGCCCCCACAGCGTCGCCGTAGTCCAGGTCTTCCGCTGGGTACTCGGCCAGCACCTCCGGGACTGGGGCGGTCTTCTCGACTTCGGGCCCTTCTGGCAAGCCATCTGCTCCCGCTGAGGATGGGGGCCTAGCCGGGGACCTGGCCGGGGGCTCCCCCCGGGGAGAGGGTGCTGCAGAAGCCTCTTTCGGGGCCAACTTCTGCTCAGGGGAGTGTGGCTGTGGCCGCAAGCGCTTCTCCCGGGACCGAGGCCGCCGGTGCGCCCGGGACCGGTGTTCCGGGCTGGCGGACCTGGACCTGTGCCGCCGCCGCTCGCGGGAGCCCCGCCGGTCTCGTGGCCGCCCCCTCCTCTCCCTGGGGTGCCTGGGGGGCGAGCACTCCCTTCCCCGAGGCCTGGACCCTGACCTCCGCCTCTTCTTCCTGCGGCCCTCGCGGTGCTCGTGGGGCGAGCTCCCCGAGCGGGAGCGGGACCTCCGCCGGCTGCGACCCCAGGAGCCTCTGCCCCGCTCCCTGCTCTTGTCCTTCGTCTTCTTCCGCTTGGCGCGCTCACGGCTGCTGGAACGGTCGCTGGATGACCTGCGGCCCCGGGCCTTGGGCCGGTGTCTCTTGTATTGGTCCTCGCCTGCCGGCGGCGAGGCAGACCTGGAACTCCGGTCTCCTGAGCAAGACGAGCGGGAGCCTGAGCGGCCGGCCCGCTGCTCCCTGGTGGCCACCCTTGGCTGGAGGCCTCTCTTCCGGCTGCGGGAGCTGGAACGGGAGCGGGAGTGGGAGCGCGAGCGCGAGTGGGAGTGGGAGGGAGAGCGCAGCTCCACGACCCTGTGGGTGGTCACAGGCGGGGCGTCCGGGCTGGGCAGTGTGTCGGGCTCGCCCACAGTCACACAGGTCACCGTCCGGCCCTCAGAGCCGAAGAAGGCGCTGTGGGGAGGCAGCTCCTCCTCACCCCAGGGCTCCAGCGGGGACAGCCGCTGTGTCTGTGCGCAGGGCTCCTCGTCTGGGAGCTCAGACAGACGGGAGGGCCCCTGGGGGGGCTCCAGCTCCTTCCCCGCGCCGGTCTGCACGGTGTAGGAGGTCACACAGCGCACGGGGGGAAGAGCTGGGGCCTTGGGGCTGTCGACAGAGATGGTCCGCGTGATCTCCGAGGGCAGGAGGCCCAGATGCTCGGGGCTGCTGTCGGCGGAGCTGGAGTCGGAGCCCGTGGGGTTGAAGGGGTCATAGATCTCGCTCTTGAGCTGCTTCGTCTTCCTGACGGAGAATAGGGGCGAGGGGCTTGCCCTCCTCTGCACCTTGCTGTCCACCGGCCGGAACGTGTTACAGAAGCCGGGGCTGAGCAGTCTGCCAGAATGGGCGGTGTTCCCAGGAATGTTGATCCTGAAACTCTCAAAGGTGGAGCCAACAGCCTTCCCCCGGGCGGGCCCCAGTGGGCCGGGGGGCTGGGCTCCCCCCGCCGAGTGTGTGCTGGGCTCCTGTGCACCCCGGCTGCTGGGCTCACCCTCCACCCGGGCCCCGCAGCCAGGCTGCCCGGGGCCCTCCCTGCCTGTCAGCCGGCTGATGCAGGAGCTGGGGAGCTCGACGCCCTGCCTGCGGGTGGGGCCCTCGTCCCCCCAGCTGCTGTCCCTCCTGATCTTTGGTATCCTGGGGAGCTCAGAGATGTCTGTCCGCCTGGGAGCTGGTCTCAGGGGCCGGCCCGGCACCGCGCTCTTGGAGGGTGAGTCAGAGCAGCTGTGTGAGGCCTTCAACGCCGCAGGCCCGAGAGGCAGAGAGTGCGTGCTGTCGCTGCTAACCCGGCGGTCCTCACTCTGCTTTACACCAGGTCTGCTCTCGCTGGACAAGGTCTGAGGCTGGCCCAACCGAGGGGTCACCGAGGAGTCCGGCTTTGCCACTGCCCCCGACGTGAGTGCAGGGACACAGGCGGGGGCGGGGGCGGCCCTGCCGGGGCAGCTGGGCCCCGAGCTCTGTGGCCCGCTTCCTGACTGATGCCCCCCGGTGCCCTCCGGCGCTCTGGACGAACCAGCTGAGTTCCGCTGAAAGGAGACTGGCACTGGAAAGCAGGAAGGCCAAGCCATCGGTCCCGCTGGCCCCGCGAGGGGCTCACCTCCCCCGGGCGCCCTCCCAGCGCAGTGCGGTCTCCACGCCTGCTCGCCCGGCGCTGCAGTGCAGGGGTGGGGGCTGCAGGCTGTGTGCGCTGAGGCCCCGGCGCCTCTGCTCCCTGCACCGCCTTTACGCTATTTGCAGATGAGAACAGGCCTGGGCTCGACAGGCCCTTGGAAAGGGAGCAGCACCCCAGGTCGCGGCTGACTGCAGCCACGCGGCCTGGCCTGTGCTCTCTGGCCAGATTCCCCCCAGCCCTGAGACCCACCGGGGCCCGATCTGTGGAGGGGGCCCTGTGCTGGTCCCTGGGGCTGGGAGAGCAGGCAAGCAGCTGTGCCGCGGCGAGGAGGGCCTGTGGGCTGCCTTGAAACCCTACCACCAACTGCGCTACCAGCAAGCGACGGAAAGGCATCTTCAGCCTTCAGCGCTGCCTGAGAGTGAACCCCAGGGCCGCTCGGTCGGCCACACGAGGCCGCCTCCAGGACATGTGGCCCTAACCCCAGCCGTGCGGAGGGCGGCAGGAGGCCGCGGGCACGGCTGCTCACCTGCCCTCTTGGCGCTGAGGGAGCCGTCGCGGTGGATGATGATGTCGGCACCGTTCATCATCAGAAGGCTCTGGCCAGACAGGATGCTCCCCAGCAGGTCAGGGCTGGGCTCTGTGTCCACGTCCGGCTGCGGGGCCATGGCAGGAGCGCTCCTCCTGCAGGCAAGCCGGGCAGGCCCCGCTGTCTCAGCCCCTCCAGCCCCGGTGCCCCACGTGCAGGCAGGGACCCGAGAGAAGGAACGAGACCCACCCCTGCAGCAGCTCCCACTAACGGAAGGCAGGTCGACGGGCGTATACACGTGCGAGGCCCTTGGCCCCAGCTCCACCGACAGGTGGAGCACATGAGCAGTGGTGCCTGGCTGGGCAAGGGGACTATCAGCCGGGAGAGAAGGCTGGCTCCTTGCCCAGCCTCGCCCTGTCCCTGCGCCCCGCACCCCTGGCTTGGGACTGGCTGCAGCTCCTCCTCACCCACGAGCCGGGGAGAGGCCACAAGAGGTCTCAGGGTGCCAGGTGGCAGAGCGCCCACCCGCTGTGGAGTCCACTGTTCTCGCAGGCCTGGGGCCCATCTGCACCCCATCCATCCCATCCTGCCCCCCAGGACACACCTGGAGAGCCCCATGGAGACAGGTCTGGCTACAGGCTGGTGGGAGCGCAGAGCTGACCGGGACAGAACCCTCCTCTTGGCGCTCAAAGGGGAAGCAGGGCTTGCCTCTTCACTGCTGGGGAGGAACACAGGCCAAAGGGCAGGTGGCCCCACACGTCCAGCCCCAGGGAGCTCCCACCCACCCTCCACGGCGAGCGGCCCTCGGCAGGCCCTGTGACTCAACACCGAACTGGGGCCCTGCGCAGGGACCTTGTGTCAGCAGCTGCCCCGGCCTCTATAAGTCGGGAGGGACGGGGTAGACACGCTGAGGGAGCGCAGAACTCTTTTCATTCACCACCTAATGGGGTCTGAGAGCTGCTCAGAGCAAGGAACTTCACAAACACAAATCCCAAGAGTGAGCCAGGCCCCAGCGGAGGTGGTGTGTCCACCGGCCTGAGAGAGCCCACCGCTGCACCCACCTGTCAAAGGGGTCTAGCTCATAGGGGTCTCCAAACAGGGAGAGGGAGGCAGCCCCGATGTCGGCACGCATCAGCCCCAGAGACAGGTCTGCAGGCTTGTACACGGAGGGGGTGCAGGCTCCACGGGCCGGCCTGCAGAGGCCCAGCGTCCGTGCGATGCGTGATCGAGCTGTGGCTTCATTCTGAACCCAGGGTCAGAGGAAGAAACGACAGGGCTGAGATCCACGGCCTCTGGGAATGCCAGTTCAACTAGGAGCCCACGGCACCAGCCATGGGGCGGAGGGCCGGCAGCCCCGCAGCCTGAGCGGCACCACGCTCATCACACAAGGACCCCGCCCAGGCCTCCTCCACCTGCCTCACACCAGGTGCCTGCTACCCCGGGCACAGGTGGCCAACAGGTGGGGGCCTGGCCCCGTGGCTCCAGAAGCCACTCTGCGGTGCTCTGAACACACCTTGCTTCAGGCCTGTTTCCAGTCCACGCTGCAGAAATGCGTGTCTTTATCAGTGAGTCTCCAAATAATTAGAGACGCTCCTTCCGTGCCTCCCACTGTCCCCCCACTGCACACAGGCCCGAGAACCCGCCTAGGGAGACCCCGCCCCGGGCTACCTTTATCTTCTGCACTTTCCTCTTCTTCACACGACCTGGGCGTTTCTTCAGCCTCGCCCCTGAGCTCCTGCTCTTTGCAGGCGGCCTGGACAGGGCTCTCCTCCGCACTGACGCCTTCCTCCGCCTTCCTGCCGAGAGCACGGTGACGGCGCTCGCTTCACTGTGTGCGCACCCCGCTGTCCCCCAAGACTCGGCTGACCAACACCCGTCCACCTGGCCTGGGCACTGCCCCCTGCTTCTCCTTACGGGGTTTCTACACGTTTCCCCCGGGGGCAGGACAGCACACGGCGAGGACAGGGCAAGTCTGAGCCTACACAGCCCAGGAGCGCTCCCAGAGGCCAGAGAACGGATGCAGGCCGCTCAGCGGCCTCGCCGAGTGCTCCCAGAGGCTGGGACAGGGGACTTCACAGTACATTTCCAGCAAACACATCCCGAGGACGACCTTGCACAGCCAGCAGCCACCTGGGTGCTCTAGGCGACGGCAGGAGGCCCGGCAGCCACAGGGGGCCCTGAGGCTGCACTGTTCCCGCAGCCCTGGAGTACTCAGGAACCTCAGCCCAGAAGTGGGTTCCAAGGAAGACAGAGATCCACCCTCGTGACTGTGTGGTGGAAGTGTGTACTCCGAGTCGGGGTCCCTGAGCCCATGACGAAGCTGAGAGCCCTAAGCGATCTCCACTGGAGCACGCCGCCACAGCTCAGGGACAAGAACTAGTCAACACAGGAGCAGGCGGAAACCAGGCTCCGCGACGCGGCCCGTCAGGAGGGAGCCACTCTGCCGTCTCCTCAGCGACTCGCAGACCTGAGCCTGACAGGACCCCACCCACGCCTGAACCAGCCACAGGCCTCCAGCCACCCAGGAGGCGAGATCTGCCCCCCAGGAGACCTGCTCGCTCCACCCCGAAGAGGACAGGCAGCCCCAGCGCAGCAGAGCTCTGCTCCAGCTCCACGTGAGCTGCTTTGAGATTCCACCACGTCTGTGACACAATGAGAACTCCCGATGCTGACAGGCTGCATCGCGAGGCTGCGGAATTACTACTCATCTCAGGTGTAACAACGGCCTGGGGTTAAGTCAGAGAAAACACTCCCTCTCTTCCAGAAACACGCTGCGAGACACGTACAGGCAAAAAGAGGACATGCTTCAAAGTAACACAGGAGGGGAGGGGGACACGGCCACACTGGCCGGGCGCGGCCAGGCCCCGGGGAGAAGGCGACGGGCCCGGGCCTGTGTCCCTCAGCCCCCACAGCTGTGACCACACCTGCAGAGACCTGACAGCTGAGGACGGGGAGGCCTGGGACACAGGAGGGGCGAGCAGACCGAAGGGTGAGCTGCTGGGACTGAGAGGTGGGGTCCTGGGTGTGAGCGGGGAGACTCAGGAGGAGGAGAGGCGAAGCGGAACCTCTCACCTGAGGTGCAGCTCAGGAATCAGCGTGACCTCTGGGTACAGAGAACCGTGACCCACAGGTGGCCCTCAGGTCTCATCTCCACACCCCACCTGTCCCCTGGGGAGGCCAGGGGTGCAGGGAGACAGGAGGAGCTGGGCAAGAACACAGCGCCGCTGCAGGCGCACACTGCCGCAGGAAGTGGGGTGGGCGCCTCTGACTTGGCCCCTCCGCGCCAGCCGGTCTCCTCTCTACTGAGCCAGAGCAGCGGACACACCCATCCACGGGGAAGGATCTGCACAGCAGCTTCACCGCAGAACAAGCCAGATACCCGGCACAGGCAGAGGGACAAGCCACGGCACATGCCTCACCAGGAAAGAGAAGCGAACCTGCACGCCCGCCACGTGGAGCCCAGGTCACAGCTGGTGAGAGACCAGAGCACACACCCAAGGCCAGGTCACTGCTGGTGAGACTGCAGAGCACACACCCGCCACGTGGGACCCAGGTCACCGCTGGTGAGAGGCCAGAGCACACATCCGAAGCCTCCCAAGCAGGAGCCCAGGACGCACAGACAGCACCACCAGCAGGATGGCAGGGCCTGGAAGGGCTGCGGGGGCAGGGCCCAGCCGGAAGGCTCGCTGGCCTCGGGAACCGTGTGCCCGGAGCGGAAGCACTTGTCACAGCAAATACGTCTCAACAGCACTGGTTTTTAAAAGACCACAGACTGTAACCCATTCAATGAAACAGGACTCCACATCTTCTGATTCACACATGCAGTCAAGCAGGAGGGCCAGCTCCTCTACGGAGCAGAATTCTGACCAGCAAATACAGACAGAGCATGGAGCAGGAACCGCCAGGGACGCTGACCTTCGGTGAAAGCTTCTCCCTGGGAGAGATGAGCTGAACTTCCTTCCTGGGACAAAGTTACCAAGACTAACACAGAAAAGGCCCAGAAAGCGTGCGTGGCACGGCAGCTGCATGGAGGCTGAATTGTATCAACAGCCCTGCCCAGGGAGGCCGGGCGCAGGGCGGCACCGGCCAGCTGCCCGAGCCAAACTAACCGCGCAAACCTCCACGAGGCCCCTGCGGGCTCTCCCCGACCCACACGGGGAGGCTGGGTCACTCTGATGCACATTTGGGGTGCTGCCACACCAACAGCCCCCCAACAAGGCGTTCAGAGGGACTAACCAGACCCAAACCCCAGGCCTGCAGGGCCTCGGACGCACTGGTCTGGCCGCCATGGGGACCAGGCCGTGTCGCGGCAGGGACCGCGGGCCGCGGGAGCCGGATCGCCTACCTCCTTTCTTCCTGCGGCGGGCGGGGGCACGCGGCCCAGGGCGCTGGTACACAGCTGTGCTGAGCCCGGCAGCCACGGCTTCAATGGTCTCATCCAGCAGAGAAGACATGAGGTACCTGGGGACACGCTGCACAGCGCAGCAAGGCAGGGTCGAGGGCGGAGTCGCCTCAGACCTCGCGAGGGAGCCCGGGGACCCCAAACCCCAGGAGCCGCAGCGCCAGACAGCAGGCAGGCTGCAGGGCTCCCGAGTGCCCACAGGGAGAGGGGTCCAGGGAGGCCTCCCGAGGGGCAAGTCAGGCACAAAGGCAGGAGGAGCGCTCCCGGGCCCTGAGGAGAGCGGACTGCAGGCCTCGGCGGTGGGGTCCCAGGCCTGGCCCGCCACCAAGCCCCTCGGCCCTCCAGGCCAGCACCACGGCCCCTGCGAGAGACAGCGCTGCCCAGCAGTCCCAGGGCCAGTTCTCCACTGCCGCCGCCACCTCAGGCCCCCTCAGCATCGCTCCCTGCACACAGCCAGCATGGAGGGCCACAAGCACCCACCTGGAACCTCCTGGCCGTGGAGATCCGGTTCCGGTTCACCGTCGCTCGCACCCTCTCGCTCTGCCGCGTCCTGGCGATGGCCCGTGTCCTCCCCGTGCGGGGCCGAAGCCGGCTGGTGGTGGGCACCACGTCAGCCAAAAGCAGGGAGACCTCTTCTTCGCTCACGGGACCCACATCTTGGAAGAAAACACCCATGGCTGATGCGCTCCGCCACGCCCTGGCAGGGGGACTCGGGAACTGAAGGCAGGGGGCACCTGCCTGGCACCTGGGCCCTCAGAAACCCCCATCGACCAACCCCATGTCCAACGTGCCCTCCGGCCCTCGCACCGGAGTCCAACTGAAAGCCACCCCTGCCAGACAGCCCAATGCCATCTCCCTGGGCCGAGGTGCCCACCCCACACAGAGTCTAGGCTGCCTGAGAGCGGGCAGCACGTTACCAGCGGCAGAAGCGGCCGCGGGAGCAGCGCATTCCGGGCAGAACCACTCGTCCACTGGAACCTGCTGGAGGGGGGGGTCCAAGCACTCCATGTGGTACCTGGGGGGCAAGAGGGCGTCTGAGCCCCACGACGGTGCCCCCACCTGGTGCTGTGCTGTGGTACCCCCATCCACGCTGGGGCCCTAACCCTGCAACCATCTCCAACCGCGTCTGGAGATGGACCTGCAAGGGTGGTGAGGTTAAGTGAGGTCACCAGGGTGCATGTCAGGCCCCAGGAAGGGTATCTGAGAACAGGGAGGAGACACAGTGCCCACCCCACCCCGACGGCAGCACGGGGGCCCGCCTGGGCTGCCTCGGAGGCCCCTACCGAGAACGTGGGGCAGGCGACCGTGCCTGGAGCCGGTTACCCCTGTCCGCGCCCTTCCACCAGGTGTTCTGGGCGGCCAGATTTCCTCCATAGGGTTCGGGGCATCTCGGCCCCATGGAAGGGCCCCAACAGCCGCTCAACTCTCTGCGGGGCATCTACTATCTGGAGCCAAAAGCCTGGCAGCTGGAAGCTGGCAGCTGTACGGGTGGTGCCCCCCATTCCTGGGAGGTGGTCTCCAAGGACACGTCATTAGGAGGTCCTTTCCCGCTCACCACCACGGAAGCGGCCCCGCGCCCCCCAGCCCTGAGGAGCTACACCGGCACCAGCTCTGCCCAGAGACACCTGCCCCGCGGTGCTCCCTAACTTGTCCTCAGGGGAGCAGTCGGGGAGGAGCCACCAGTGCCGGCACCCTGGAGACTCCAGACGACACCAAGGCAGGCAGGAACCAGCGCCAACCCCACGCTGCACACCCGTGCCCAGGCTGGACTCTGCTGCAAAGCCTCCTGCTGCTCCCAGCCCTGCCGTGTGAGGTCGCAGGGAGGCAGATCCTGCCCCGATCCCCAGGATGGACCTCACCCGAGCACCCATTGACAGATGCCACAGGCTGACCCCAAGCACCGGGGAGCACCCAGAACCCAAACTAGATTTCAGCCTAGAAACCCCCCAACGCAGTCAGTCTCAGGAACACCACCCGACACTAAGCGGCAGGGTCTCACGGAAACATCTCCAGAACTGAGTGCGGTTCAACCGTGTTCTCACCACCGCACCCCAGGATCTTGGCGCAGAGGCTGGCGGGGGTGACGGGGGCCCCTCCTGCCCCGTCTGCACCCACAAACCCCTCCACGGAGAAGACAGCTGCAGGCTCAAGCCCGGGAGAGCCCCTGGCCGCTTATCAAGGAGGCCTGCAGTGCTCACACGTCTACAGGAACGACCCCCTCCCACGACGACAGCACAGCCCTGACGTGGAGAGGTCCCCACTCACGAACACTGTCAAGTCAGACACAAACAGGGGGCGTCCCCGGGGGTCCAGCGACCATCTCACCGCCAGGGCCTGGGCTCAATCCCTGATTGGGTAACTAAGGCTGCACAAGCCCCACGGTGCAGCCCCTACTCCCCCAAAGAGGTAGAAGCTTAAGGAAAAATTGAAGCTTGGCAAATGAGCACCCCACTCGGGGCTCCCCAGTGCCCTGGCATCCACGAGACCACCAGAAAATGCACAGGCTGGTTTCAGGCTCAGGGAAGCCAGAGGCAAGGCTGGTAACCACGGCTACGCCAGGACCAGCCTCTCCTTCCCCTGCGTGTGGCCTCCCAGGCCGCGTCCCGCGGTCCCAACCACTTCCTGCACAGCCACCCACACTGGGGAAGAGGACACGGTCTGTTCCACATCCCGCGGTACGTGACAGCAAGATCTGTGGGCTGGACACGAGGGCCCCGCTTCTGCCCTCCAGANTCTCCCTGGGAGAGATGAGCTGAACTTCCTTCCTGGGACAAAGTTACCAAGACTAACACAGAAAAGGCCCAGAAAGCGTGCGTGGCACGGCAGCTGCATGGAGGCTGAATTGTATCAACAGCCCTGCCCAGGGAGGCCGGGCGCAGGGCGGCACCGGCCAGCTGCCCGAGCCAAACTAACCGCGCAAACCTTCACGAGGCCCCTGCGGGCTCTCCCCGACCCACACGGGGAGGCTGGGTCACTCTGATGCACATTTGGGGTGCTGCCACACCAACAGCCCCCCAACAAGGCGTTCAGAGGGACTAACCAGACCCAAACCCCAGGCCTGCAGGGCCTCGGACGCACTGGTCTGGCCGCCATGGGGACCAGGCCGTGTCGCGGCAGGGACCGCGGGCCGCGGGAGCCGGATCGCCTACCTCCTTTCTTCCTGCGGCGGGCGGGGGCACGCGGCCCAGGGCGCTGGTACACAGCTGTGCTGAGCCCGGCAGCCACGGCTTCAATGGTCTCATCCAGCAGAGAAGACATGAGGTACCTGGGGACACGCTGCACAGCGCAGCAAGGCAGGGTCGAGGGCGGAGTCGCCTCAGACCTCGCGAGGGAGCCCGGGGACCCCAAACCCCAGGAGCCGCAGCGCCAGACAGCAGGCAGGCTGCAGGGCTCCCGAGTGCCCACAGGGAGAGGGGTCCAGGGAGGCCTCCCGAGGGGCAAGTCAGGCACAAAGGCAGGAGGAGCGCTCCCGGGCCCTGAGGAGAGCGGACTGCAGGCCTCGGCGGTGGGGTCCCAGGCCTGGCCCGCCACCAAGCCCCTCGGCCCTCCAGGCCAGCACCACGGCCCCTGCGAGAGACAGCGCTGCCCAGCAGTCCCAGGGCCAGTTCTCCACTGCCGCCGCCACCTCAGGCCCCCTCAGCATCGCTCCCTGCACACAGCCAGCATGGAGGGCCACAAGCACCCACCTGGAACCTCCTGGCCGTGGAGATCCGGTTCCGGTTCACCGTCGCTCGCACCCTCTCGCTCTGCCGCGTCCTGGCGATGGCCCGTGTCCTCCCCGTGCGGGGCCGAAGCCGGCTGGCGGTGGGCACCACGTCAGCCAAAAGCAGGGAGACCTCTTCTTCGCTCACGGGACCCACATCTTGGAAGAAAACACCCATGGCTGATGCGCTCCGCCACGCCCTGGCAGGGGGACTCGGGAACTGAAGGCAGGGGGCACCTGCCTGGCACCTGGGCCCTCAGAAACCCCCATCGACCAACCCCATGTCCAACGTGCCCTCCGGCCCTCGCACCGGAGTCCAACTGAAAGCCACCCCTGCCAGACAGCCCAATGCCATCTCCCTGGGCCGAGGTGCCCACCCCACACAGAGTCTAGGCTGCCTGAGAGCGGGCAGCACGTTACCAGCGGCAGAAGCGGCCGCGGGAGCAGCGCATTCCGGGCAGAACCACTCGTCCACTGGAACCTGCTGGAGGGGGGGGTCCAAGCACTCCATGTGGTACCTGGGGGGCAAGAGGGCGTCTGAGCCCCACGACGGTGCCCCCACCTGGTGCTGTGCTGTGGTACCCCCATCCACGCTGGGGCCCTAACCCTGCAACCATCTCCAACCGCGTCTGGAGATGGACCTGCAAGGGTGGTGAGGTTAAGTGAGGTCACCAGGGTGCATGTCAGGCCCCAGGAAGGGTATCTGAGAACAGGGAGGAGACACAGTGCCCACCCCACCCCGACGGCAGCACGGGGGCCCGCCTGGGCTGCCTCGGAGGCCCCTACCGAGAACGTGGGGCAGGCGACCGTGCCTGGAGCCGGTTACCCCTGTCCGCGCCCTTCCACCAGGTGTTCTGGGTGGCCAGATTTCCTCCATAGGGTTCGGGGCATCTCGGCCCCATGGAAGGGCCCCAACAGCCGCTCAACTCTCTGCGGGGCATCTACTATCTGGAGCCAAAAGCCTGGCAGCTGGAAGCTGGCAGCTGTACGGGTGGTGCCCCCCATTCCTGGGAGGTGGTCTCCAAGGACACGTCATTAGGAGGTCCTTTCCCGCTCACCACCACGGAAGCGGCCCCGCGCCCCCCAGCCCTGAGGAGCTACACCGGCACCAGCTCTGCCCAGACACCTGCCCCGCGGTGCTCCCTAACTTGTCCTCAGGGGAGCAGTCGGGGAGGAGCCACCAGTGCCGGCACCCTGGAGACTCCAGACGACACCAAGGCAGGCAGGAACCAGCGCCAACCCCACGCTGCACACCCGTGCCCAGGCTGGACTCTGCTGCAAAGCCTCCTGCTGCTCCCAGCCCTGCCGTGTGAGGTCGCAGGGAGGCAGATCCTGCCCCGATCCCCAGGATGGACCTCACCCGAGCACCCATTGACAGATGCCACAGGCTGACCCCAAGCACCGGGGAGCACCCAGAACCCAAACTAGATTTCAGCCTAGAAACCCCCCAACGCAGTCAGTCTCAGGAACACCACCCGACACTAAGCGGCAGGGTCTCACGGAAACATCTCCAGAACTGAGTGCGGTTCAACCGTGTTCTCACCACCGCACCCCAGGATCTTGGCGCAGAGGCTGGCGGGGGTGACGGGGGCCCCTCCTGCCCCGTCTGCACCCACAAACCCCTCCACGGAGAAGACAGCTGCAGGCTCAAGCCCGGGAGAGCCCCTGGCCGCTTATCAAGGAGGCCTGCAGTGCTCACACGTCTACAGGAACGACCCCCTCCCACGACGACAGCACAGCCCTGACGTGGAGAGGTCCCCACTCACGAACACTGTCAAGTCAGACACAAACAGGGGGCGTCCCCGGGGGTCCAGCGACCATCTCACCGCCAGGGCCTGGGCTCAATCCCTGATTGGGTAACTAAGGCTGCACAAGCCCCACGGTGCAGCCCCTACTCCCCCAAAGAGGTAGAAGCTTAAGGAAAAATTGAAGCTTGGCAAATGAGCACCCCACTCGGGGCTCCCCAGTGCCCTGGCATCCACGAGACCACCAGAAAATGCACAGGCTGGTTTCAGGCTCAGGGAAGCCAGAGGCAAGGCTGGTAACCACGGCTACGCCAGGACCAGCCTCTCCTTCCCCTGCGTGTGGCCTCCCAGGCCGCGTCCCGCGGTCCCAACCACTTCCTGCACAGCCACCCACACTGGGGAAGAGGACACGGTCTGTTCCACATCCCGCGGTACGTGACAGCAAGATCTGTGGGCTGGACACGAGGGCCCCGCTTCTGCCCTCCAGATCCAGAGTGACAACAGGCAAAACGTGACTCCCTCAGACACAGCTGAGCTCCGGGGCTGCCGCGAGGCAAGCACAGTGCAGTCAGACCTCCGGGGCTGTCACAGGACACAGATGTGGGTCAGGAAGGAGGGAGGTCCGTGTTCTGAGCGGTGTGAACCCCAAGGGGGACTGGGAGGCAGGTGGAGACGCGGTCAGGCCCTGAGAGAGCCCTGTTGCCTTGGGGCAGGGAGGCGGCAGGAAGCAGGCCCTGGCGGGTGGCCCTCACTGCCCTATAGGCACCGGCCCTCGGGGCCCACGCTGCTCCAGGGCGAGGGGCGCCCTTGACGGGAAGCAGGAGCCCCCACCACGTGGACGGGCGACAACCACAGGCTACCGCCGACACAGGACGGCTGACAGCCCGTGCTCCCCATCTGCCCTGCCGGGGAGGCTCCCACGCCTGGCCTTGCATGGCAGGCGGGTCCCGCCCATGTCCACCCTGGCCCGGCCGGCCCACATCCCCGTTTCCCATGTCTGCCCTCCGTCGTGAGGGGTACGGTGCACCCGTGCGAGCAGTCTCAGGAGACGGCTGGAACGGGGAGGGTGTACACGGTGGTGAGAGAAGCAGCCCTAGGGAGGGCAGAGGGGATGGAGCACGTGAGCTGAGGCCGGGCCGGCGGGTGCAGCGGCAGGCGCGGGGGCTCAGGTGACCTGTGGGGGCTCCTGGCAGGCCTGTGGGCGTGGCGTGCGGAGCAGTGGCCCGGAGGCTCCCCTCTGGCACGGCCCAGCAGCGCTGGGCCAGGAGAGCCGAGGGCGGGCGTCCTCCTCGCCGCTGGGGCCCCTGCAGCAAGCAAGGTCCGGGGTCCCAACTCGCAGCCAGGCCCGACGGGCTGGGGAGGGGCTCACCCAGCGTCGCAGCCATCGCAGAGCAGCAGCCGGTCCTCCCGGTCGCTCCGGCCACACACCTCACAGAAGGTTGGGTCCTCATCCTCGTCCTCCGCAAGCTGGGCGCTCTCCACTGGGATCTGGGGACGAGAGTGCGCTGAGCACGCGGCAGGCAGAGTCCAAGCCCCAGGGGCACCTGTGTCGCTCTGCACCGACCCAGAGCAGACTCGCGCGCACGGCTTCCGTGGGCCCAGGGGTTCTGAAGTAACACGCATGCGGTTTTAACATGTTCTAACTATTTCAAGACAGCAAGCCCCAAGAAAGAAATGACTCAACGGAGAACAAGGTGTGTGCTGCAGAAGGACCACAGGGCAGAGGAATGACGAGCCAGCCAAGCCCCCGGGCGGTGCTGCAGAGCGGGGAGGTGGCAGGCAGACAGGGACCCGGGCCTCCAGCGGGTGCCACCTCTCGTTGGCAACTGCTGCTCCCCACGGTGCCGCCAGCAGGCACCACCTGTGGGGGGCGGGTCGCCTCGCTCTCCTGCCCTGCGTCCCGCCCGAGGAGCAGCGTCTGCTCCTCCCTCCCCGCCGTGCTCCCCAGCTTCGCTCCCACACCAGGCAGGCACTCAGGGCCTCCCCGCCGGGTCCAGACCTGCTGGTGTGAGGGTCCTTGCACCACTCTCCCTCCCCAGAGGACGGCTCAGGGCCCGCCCTCACTCACAGCTACTCAAGCAGAGCCAGCCTGCAGGGAAAATGCCCGCGCTCCCGTGGCCTCTGGTTAGAACAGCAGAGTGCGGGCGGGCACAGGAGGGCATCCCTGGCAGGATGGGGCTGCGTCACCCACAGACTCAGGGAAACCTGCGTGCCCAGAGCGGAGTCCCCGCTGCCTCTGGCTCCACAGTAAAAAAACACATCTCTGGCTGCAACCAGACCACTGAGAAGATGTGCAGCCAGTCTGTACACGCCATCCTCCCTGGCAGCACCCTGAGGCTTGCAAGGACCTCCCTGACCAGGGCTGAACCAGGGCCAGACCGTGCAGGCAGGGAGTCTCAACCACCAGGCCACCAGGGAATGCCTTCTCTGAGACTCTCTAACGCTGCTGCTCAACAAAAGGAGGCCTGCAGAGGCCCCGGCAGCGAGGAGGACGCCCACCCTTGGCCCTCCTGGCCCTGCCCTGTGCCTTCACAAGTCTGGTCCCGAGAGCTGGCCTCCTCTCCCAAGTCTGGGGTCCACCCCGGCCTCCCCGCCGTGGCTGCTGGGGCTCAGGAGGAAGCAGCTCGGAGATGCAGAAGAGGCGTGTGGAGTGGAGGGGAGGGAGTCAGGGACGGCCCTGACGCAGAGCCCACACCAGCCAGGCACACGGCACCACCACCAGCCGGGCTTCAAGCCCACCGCTGCAGATGGCGTTTCAGTGGACTTCTAAAGTGCACGCAACCAACACTTCAGGAGAGCAAATCATCTTCTGAAGGAAGGTTTCTCCATGAGACGGGGACCAATGTAGCACATGTGAGGAGGCACCTACACTTACCTTCTTCAAGATTTTACCACCAAACTGAGCTCGAATACAAATACACTTAAACACAGTTCGATCGACCGGACAGGAACTGGCGTTCTGTGGAAGAGTAAACCTGCGTCATGAGCTTGAAGAATCAGCCACTGTTAACACCACCTCAAGATGATTTCTCTTAGAAGGCACGTTCCTTTCACAAAAAACCCAGTCACTGACTCAGTGCCGGCGCGCACCAGGCCCCGTGCCAGGGCCGAGAGCACAGATATGCGGAAGAGAGAAGCCACGCTCCCGCGGAGTGGGGCAGCTCTCCTGGGGAGCCCACATATGACCTGTCAGCGTCCAGGAAACAGGAGGCCGCGGGGCGGCAGCTCAGCACTCGAGTCGCTGGGCCACTGCCACCCTCGCTGCGGAAGGGCGGGTGCAGCGCGGCTCCAGGGCCCACGGCCACGACAGAACGAAGGAGGGAGCAGCAGGCGAGGCCGGTGTCCTGAAGCACGGCACGGGCCGGACCTGTGGCCACTCGACCTTGGGCTCACGCCTCTTTGAGTTTCTTTCACAAAGTTCAGAAGGGGGCGGGCAGTGCTTCCAGAGCTGACCCTGCAGCACCCACGACCCCCATGTGCACTACTGCCGCGCTCGCGAGTCAGGCTCCGTGTCTGTGAGCTGACCCCTCAGCACACGCCTACCAGCCAGCTCGGCCGGCAGGCTGCCCTGGGCCACCCGGGGTTTCTCGCCCATGAATCCCTTCCTCTCGTGCTGTGCTGCCCAGAGCGAGCGTCACCAGCCACCCAAGGGCCCAGAACGAGGACAGAGCAGAGACCAGTTCGGACACCACCCAGGGCTCCAACCCCCACCATCAAGCAGAGGCCCAGACCCACGAGGGGCCGGGCAGGGGCTGGTCACCCACCCAGAGCCCAGCCCGAAGAAATGTCACATACCTTGGACCACTCCACGATGCAGTCGAGGCAGAAGTAGTGGGCGCAGTTCTCGGGCGTGCCCACAGCCTGCTC
>SJYV01033838.1:22-20626 GCA_006410875.1 Neotragus pygmaeus
GGGTTAGACAATAGATAAATTAAAAAAAAAAAATGTCATATGGGAACAGGCGCTACAGAGGGAAAAAAAGTGGGGCAAATGGATAGAGGAAGATGAAGGGTGGCATTTATTGGGAGTTTTGTACGTTTTGCGTCTCTTAGAAAATAGGCTTCTAGAGGTCTCTATTTTGTTTGCTTTGCATTTATTTTGAGACTTTTAAACAGAATACACCAAACATGGAGTTTTTAAGTGAAAGTGCAAGTTGTTTAGTCATGTCCGACTCTTTGTGACCCCATGGACTATACAGTCCATGGAATTCTCCAGGCCAGAATACTGGAGTGGGTAGCCTTTCCCTTCTCCAGGGGATCTTCCCAACCCAGGGATCAAACCCAGGTCTCCTGCATGGCAGGCGGATTCTTTACCAGCTGCACCACAAGGGAAGCCCAAGAATACTGGGTAGCCTATCCCTTCTCCAGGGGATCTTTCCGACCCAGGAATGAACTGGGGTCTCCTGCATAGCGGGCAGATTCTTTACCAACTGAGCTATCAGGGAAGCCCATGGAGTTTTTAGGCCTGTAACAAATACTTTTTGCAAATAGTAAGAAAAGATTTATCAAGCTTTTAAAAATCCCCTACTCCCCTTTACATTTTAAATGTTGGCAGGGCTGGGGCAGAGGGGGGTGTGGGGAGTAAAAGACATGGGTTGCCGTCAAAATAGTATACGTGGGAATTAATTTTCTTTCTAAAAGCCCTCTGACTCTAACATTTTCAACAACACATTTTATTTAACGGACAAAATCGTCTGTACTATTTTTATTTTTTTCCCCTGGTTTCGGCAGCAATATCTGGAAACATGAACGATCATCCTGTGCACTGGTCAGTTTTCCCAAACCCAAACCCCCATGCCCTAATGCTTAATGAGCTGACGTCCCTGAAAAACCCCTGGTGACTCCAGCTGGAAGAATCACAAGGAGCAGGGAGGCTCTTCTGAGTTACCTCGGGTGCTACCCTGGGGCAGGCGCTAGGACCGCCCAGACGCCCACAGGCAGCGCACTTCACCGCCCGTCAGAGGGGCTGAGCCGCCTCTGCTGTTACACAAGCGAGCAGGCAGCGGCAGTTACAGCTCAGCGTCCCTCCCCCTTCTGGTGGATCGGCAGGTATTTACTTGCTATTTATCATTCAGATTTTGGACACCGTCAATGTGCCTTTAGTGTTCACTGAATCTGATGCTCTGAAACGCTGTCCAGCACTTGTTGGCTCACTCTATTATTTTATGTCAATTTCCACAGCTGATGCAAGCAACAGTGCCATAAAGAAATGGGCTAGATATTTCCAGAGGCTGAGATCTGGAGGCATTTGGAGGTGTAAGTACATCGGTCACAGATTTCTAATGTGCTGGCTGTATTAACTGTCTTCTGACCTTCTTTCCTCATTGAAGGAGCCCCACTGTAAGATGCCATCTGCATATTTCATTCATGAAGGATAAGCACCAAGAGGGTGACAGAAAGCCCTAATGATGGGCCTGAAACTCCACTTTGGAGTGGCTGTGGTTCCCTCTTCTAGCCTGTGGGTTTGCAAGAGGAGAAGCTGGGTTTGCAACAGAGTTTTCATGGAAAAGAGCTTCTGCTCAGGGCTGCAGGCTGCTAGCTTACTGTCTGCTCTCTGTTTTCAAAGCTCCAAGATGGTCCTTTCTAATCATTGCAGTGGTGCAGTGTAGGAGTCTTTGTTATGCTTGGTTTATTTCCAATTTCAAATACTCTTATCTTAAATGTGGATTACCAGAAAGCTGTGAAACCATTCTGTACCTCTCAGGGAAAAGCCATTGAAGAAAATTGTAGTTGCTTTCTCGTGACCGTACTATACTCAATACTCCAATTAGTAGGCTACACACAGAGATATTAAAAAAAAAAAATCTAGGATTCCCTTTCTTGTTCAACAATAACTCTGCTTATGTGTGATAAGGGGGTAGTTTGCTGTTAGAAAACCTAGAACGATGTTGACTGTACAGAGGAAAGTGGACATTCTAAGTATTTTACAAATCAATTGAAGTTGCTTTTTTAGGGCTTTGGTGCCAATTTTATGCATTAAAAACTCCTTGAAAACTTTAAAGCCTTGTCAAATTGTTGAGTTAGATGATTATTTTAGAAATTAGGTCAAATTTAAGAATCTTATACCAAAATGTAATAAGTAGACATATTTATAAATCCATAAAATGTTGAGTTTTATTAATGGTCAATTCATAGAAAATTTTAAGGTAAACGGTGTCATTTAATTTATTTCAGAAAAGAAAATATCAAACTAAGACAAAGCAATTCATCAATAGTGAAAAAGTGACTTCAATGAAAATGGTTTTAAAAATAAGTTTTAAAAATACTTTTAGTGGTTCAAAAGTTAAGTACATTGTATTTTTTGTATTGGTATACCTTAAGTGAGATATCAAGTTATTTACATATCGAACATTTGAAAACAGTCGTAAAACTATTTTGTAGAAGGAAGAGGGACAGAGGATATGAGGGAGGGAAAAATTAAGTCTTATTTTATTGTTCTGTACTTTGTATATTTTTAACATTCTGACTAAATATTTACTCTATAAATATGCTACCTATATTTTTCAAAATGTAACAAAAATTACAAATGTGTATATTAAATAACTTGTGACATCATTAAATGCAAATGAATATAAGTATATAAAAATAGCATGCTAATATTGATATATAGTATTTCTTAAGCAGCGAAAATCTTTTTGAAGATAATGCCTTGCTTCTAGTGGAAATTAGGGAAATCAGATTGGGGTTAGTAATAGCCTTTCAATATTTTGTGATGCAAGAGTCATTTTGAAAGTTTATTTTTAGTTGGTATATCAAAATTCTGGATAGCTCTGTGAACATTCCATAATAAAATATCTCCCTCTCTCTTTTGAAAACATTTTCTATATTCCAAGTTCAGAATGATGACTCGATTCTTCCAATTAATACTTAGTTTGAAAGTACTTGCCCAACATAGGATTTGCATCCTTGATCTTCAGTTTTATGTCATATTCATGCATGTCTTATCATAAATGATTTCTAAATAACTTCATTATGTGTTCAGCCTAAAAACTCATTGAATTTAGTGATGATAGGAGAAAACAATCTTGAGAATATAGATCTTATTGGGAATTTGATACTTTTCTTAGAATCTGAAACTTCTTCCTGAATTTAAGTTCTAAAACTAAGCCCACTGGCTCAAACAAATTAAAAGACAGTGCTTAACTAAAATCTTGAATTGTTGGCAAACCAGTGCAGCTTAAGCTGAAGAATAAAATGCCAAAGAGAAAGCTAATTTGCTAAAGTGTGAAAGTAGTGACTATCTGGTGATGTTATCACTGAGGATAATCCCTTAGGCCTTGAGAAGTCTCCCTGCCTAGGAGATCCAGGTGAATGTCAATATTGTCTATGTTTACTAACTAAGTAAGGTAGAGATTTCTAAAAGATTCATTTTGAATACACATTTTTATTTAAAGAGCTTCAGCAGATAGCAAATCCAGTTATACCAATTTTGCCCACAGAAATGTGATTTTTTTTTCTAAAGAATATAGTATATTTGGTATGGAAATGGTGCTTAGTAAGACATTTAACAAAGAAATAAAAAATAGCTTTTACATGATTCAACCACCTGCAAGAAACTAGTGTAAAGAGAGAGAAGACCCATCAGCTCAGTTTACTTTTATTTTGATTTTCTGAGCACCTGTGTTTTGAGTAAGGAAAGATGTCTCCTAGCAGAAGCCACAGAAAGTGCATCTGGGGGCTGACTTCCAGTGGGAAGTGTGGGAAGCACTTTGTGTTTGTTGTTGTTCAGTGGCTCAGTCGTGTCCTACTCTTTGCAACCCCATGGGCTGCAGCACGCCAGGCTTCCCTGTCCTTCACTGTCTCCCGGAGCTTGCTCAAACATATCTATTGAGTGGGTGATGCCATCCAACCATCGCATCCTCTGTCGCCCCTTCTCCTCCTGCCTTCTATCTTTCCCAGCATCAGGGTCTTTTCTAATGAGCCTGCTCTGGTTATCAGGTGGCCAAAGTGTTGGAGCTCCAGCTTCAGCATCAGTCCTTCCCATGAATATTCAAGATTGATTTCCTTTAGGATTGACTGGTTTGATCTCCTTGTGTTTATTGAAACCAATGTAAAGAAGTGACAAGTCATCCTTCTCAGTTTGTCCTGAAAAGTGATTACAGTGCTAACTTGAGTTTTTCAGAATCTGTTGGCCAATATGCAAGTGACAATGAATAGGAATTATATGTAACTTGAGAATTTATTTGATATCTAATTATGATTTTCCCTTATTAAAGACCTAAAGGAAAGGCTACAAGAGGGTATCAATGGCAGGCCATGTCCACAGCAGTTACATGGGATAAATTATGTATTTTGCTGGAATTTGGCAATAGAGGTAAGTGATTATCCATATAATCACTTTTTCAGAAGAAGCTTTTCTTGAAAGCAAAGATCTTGTTGTTTATAGAAATTGATTTTATGAATAAAGAAATGTTTGTAGGTGAAGAAAGCTTTTACATAGATGAGACACAGCCTTTGGGTAAAAAGGGTCACTAATAATATGAAATACACGTCAGGCACTGTTGACAAATTGATTCATCCAAACATTAATTGTCCCTACTGGTTCTCAGAACTGGAACTGATGTACATGTGTTGTTGTGTTGTTCAGTCGCTAAGTTGTGTCCAACTCTTTATGACCACATGCAATGCAGCACATCAGGCTTCCCTGTTCTCCATCATCTCCCGGAGTTTGCTCAAACTCCTGTCCATTGACTCAGTGACGCCATCCAACCATCTTATCCTCTGTTGCCCTCTTCTCCTCCCGCCCTCAGCCTTTCCCCGAATCAGGGTCTTTTCCAGTGACTGGGCTCTTTGCATCAAGTGGTGAAAGTATTGAAGCTTCAGCTTCAGCATCTGTCCTTCCCATGAATATTCAGGATTGATTTCCTTTAGAATTGACTGGTTCGATCTCCTTGCAGTCCAAGGGACTCTCAAGAGTTTTATCCAAAACCACAGTTCAAAAGCATCAATTCTTCGGTGCTCTTTATGGTTCAACTCTCACATCCATATTTGAGTAATGAAAAAACTGTAGTTTGGACCATATACTTTATTGGCAAAGTGATGTCTCTGCTTTTTAATATACTGTCTAAGTTTGTGACAGCTTTTCTCCCAAGGAGCTGGAGTCTTTTAATTTCATGGCTGCAGTCACTGTCCACAGTGATTTCAGAGTCAAGAAAATAAAATCTGCCACTGTTTTGTGAGACAACACTAATATACTCTCATTCCCTACCCCTAGGTATTTTATTTGAGGGAAGGAGATAAAAACTCTAAGGAAACTTGACAGATATTAATCATGACTTCATAAGGGTTTAAGTTGCAAATGAACTTTGCTTTTCCTCCACATATAAGATAATAACTCTAGTTTGCACTTTAGAATCAGTATAAAATTTTATTGGCAAAGGATTTAATATTTTTGGATCCTCTTTTTAAATACTGTTATTTATAGGTTTTTCAATGTATGCCAGGTACAGACTTTAGACCAGTAAACAAGATATGTCCACCATTCATGTCCTCCATCATTCCATCATTTTGTGAAGGGAAATAGGCAACAAGCACTTATTATGAGGGAAACACATATATTAAAGTTCTTTTAAAATTATTATTATAGTTTCTTTCAGATAAACCAGAATAGGTCTGATAGTTACTAACTTGAAAATGAGAAGAGAGTGCTATGATAAGGAATGACTTGGTGGCTTTTTTAGATGTGGTTCTCTAGAAAGTTTGCTGAAAAGGTGATATATCATCAGGGATCCCAGTAAAGCGGCAGCCAAGGAGAGAGGAACACGTGCTGTAATAAAACAAGTGTAGGCTGCTGCAAACCTGCCACCAATTAAATCCTTTCTACGTCATTCTTAAACCTTGACATCTGGAGAATTCCACTCCCTTGATAAAAACTTTACAGAATTTTGAGAACAATGACCTTTTCATCACAGAGTTTTAAGAAGAATAAGGTAACATGTTGGATGTCCAGAGCAAATTTTAAATTCCGTAATAACTTATGAAGTATTATCACAGCTTTATGAATTCACTCCTTGGAGTATCTAGTCAAATGAACAAGTGTTGGACTATTTTATCACTTCTGTGCCCTTTCCTTTAAATTGGTGATTCTGTATCACATGTTTGAAGGAGAAAAGATAGCACTCTCGCAAACTACAGAAAAAAAGAGCATCACCCCTGAAATTCCCGAAGACCAAGTCTCCTTGGGGAGCTTTGTTAGAAGTATTCATGGTGGATTTTTTTATCATCTCCTCAGAAACCACCAACACGGTGCTTGATGGGGATTAATTAAGGTGCTGTTCCTCCCAGGGAATGCCAGACTGAGATGACCACACCCAAGAAACCTAGACATGTGCCCTAGGGGGGCTGTGCTCGCTGGGCTTGGCACGTCAACCACAGGTTCTTGAGAAGCTCATTGAAATGAGCATGGCGTCTCCCAGTGCCCAGCGTAGGGCACACGCGCGAAGCGAGGAGGGGAGTTCTTTGATGAAAACGATAGTTTGCTGGTACTTGGAGTGACTCACACCTAAACAGTTTTGGAGTTTTGTCATCTCATCAATGTTCAGCCCTAAAATATATACGTGCACACAAACAGCCGCGGGTATGTGTCTGTGTGTATATGTATGTGTATACATTGTCTGTATACATATATGTATATATACACATTTCAGTGAGCTACATCTGCATGATAACCAAATAAAGAAATCATTGGTTTATAGTAAGTCCACAATCCTGATTCTGAGACCAAAATTCTATTGTGTTTACTCTGATGACTATGGATAAATTCTCATTCTCAAGATTGCAGTTGACTCATAACTGGTCTATATTGCAATATCCTATATTTTTAATACATAAATATTTCAATCACCATAAAATAAATACAGACCAAACCCATTATTGATGTAATCCCAAAATGATTCCTCTGCACCATAAATATTATAGGTTTTATCCTTTTATATATGTTGTTTTAATTATTATTTTGCTTTTCACTTCTTTTATAAATATATATATTTTTAATCTTAGACTGTAGAACTTTGTATGACCCATGACAGACCGTTTTAATGCTGCTGCTGCTGCTAAGTCACTGCAGTCGTGTCCGACTCTGTGCGACCTCATAGACAGCAGCCCACCAGGCTCCCCCGTCCCTGGGATTCTTTAGGCAAGATGTGCTTTAGAAAAGTTTACATTATTCTCAATTTTCTACTTGTCAACATTTCTAGCTGTATCAAAATTCCATTTCAGGTCCATAGCAGCTTTGTTCTCAATCTGAAAAAGGCAGAGAGACTTTGTCTGAGCATAGCATATGCAATTTGATATAGAATGACCTTATTTCATGTCTTGACAAGGAAAAAACTCTAAGAAAGATACAAATCTTGTATCATTCTATGTGTATGTTAAAAGTTATAAATCTAAAGAACAAATAGCTTAGTTAAAGAGCAATTGCTCCTGCCTAAGTCATCATCTAAATGGTGTCTTTTCATTTTGAATGAATCTCTCTCATCGTGCAATTAAAAGACAGTATATTCCAAGTCTGTTCTTTTCAGAAAGCTAAAGGTTCCTTCTTTCAATAGTATTCTGTCTCAACATATTAAACTTTTATGTAATCAAACTTGTCAGTTTTAGAATATTTAAAGTGACGTTTATAAAGGCCTTTAGAAATCTTGGTCTATCACCTCCAGTTTAGAGATGGTCAGATCACGAGAAACCATGCTTTATATTTTTCAACTGGACTTACTGTATCAGCATATAGTTTGTAAAAGTATAATTTCAAAATGTAAAATTACAACTTTTGGGCAAATATAAAATGGATTATGTGTAAGAATTTGCATTCTTAAATTTATGTATTTATAAAATTTATATACATATTCATTTATAAACTAATATACATACCCATTGCTTAAATGTGTATGTATATACATTTAACTTAATTCATTAATTAATGAAGGATATCAGTAACATGTTTGAAAAGCATTTAAAAAGCAGAGGATATATTCACAATTTTAAAAAGAAGTGTTAGGGTAAGATTGTGGAATTAAAAAAAAAAATCTTTGGGATTATCTGTTTCATCAGACAAAAATTATTTGCATTTCTATGAGACATAAACCTAAAAGTTAGCAGTAACTTGACTAAATCTAGGACTTTTAACCAGTATTAAACAGGGGGATGAACGAAGTCCCTTTTCTTAGACAAGGCCAATATATTATTGAAGGTACTTTCTGTTCATCATTTTGCCTCACTTCTATAATTTAGGTCAGATATTGACCAACGAAGCCTGTTTGCCAAGTCCAGCCCATCAGCTTTTTGTAAGTGAGGTCTTACTGGAGCACACCTTTGCCTTGATTATTTCCAAAGGTGTGTTAAGAGTGTTAATTTACTGTAGATGCCTTCTAGTGTTTGCTTTGCAAATATAAGTTCTGACAGTATTGAGCAACCACTAATGCCACAAAATTTACTTCTGTCTGGAGATTTTCATAAGGAATCTTAAGTTGAACTTTTAGAATTTTGTTTTTGTACCTCTTCTACCATGAGGCTAGGAAACCAACCCCAGAAGACTCTTTCCACTAGATTTTACCTGCAATACTTTTGCTTTTAGGTGAAATCTTCACTTTTAGAGTTCCCTCTAATTTACTGAGGTCCCTAGTGTGCTGAAAGTAACCTTTTTACTATCTGGGAGGTTGGGAAAGTTGTCTAAGCCATGTGGGTTTAGAAGCCTATCCCTGAGGGTCTGTTCTTTGAGGAGTACTTGTTGCTGTCCTTATACGAGGCTCTGGGATTGACCCCCTTTGTTGAAGATACCAAATCAAGCCCATAGCTTACAGCAGAGCCTTCAGGCAGGGAGCAAGAACCAGAGAGCTGTTTGATGATGAGACTATTGGGCTGTGGTCAGTTTATGACAACAACCAGTGACATCAGAAGCAGAGGGGAACAGAATTATTTAATAGGCTTTCATAATGGTTTGACCAATGCTTTCCCTGAGGATAGGAACATATTATGGAAGGCACCAAAGAATCTCCAGAGCCTTCCCTCCAAAGCATCTAGTTTACAAAATACTTTTATTAATATTTTATCTATGCAAATTAGGCTAAAGAAGTCTGCGTCTCTATTTGATTTTGCAATTCTTTCCATTTATCTCTTATATAATAATATTGTACTTATTATTAACTATGAAACTGACAAACAAACCTAATTATTTCTAACATTTTTTTTCACTTTTATAAAGAAATAAATCTTTGTGATTATCAGGTGTTCTCTGAGAAATCTCAAAAATAATTTTATAAGTGAATTTTAGGGGCTTTCAAAGATGACCTCCAAAGCTGCTAAAGTCTAATTTTATAATCATGCCTCTCTGGAAAATATAAAATGAACAAATGTCAGCAATTTCACATAACTTATTATTTAATAAGGAAACCAGATGTTACAATGACTTTGGAGAAAATGTGAGATATTATATATATATGTAGGAAAATTAAGAAAGATATGTGAAAGTAAAATTACTGCATCAGATTTATACATATATATGTGAAAGTCGCTCAGTTGTGTCCAACTCTTTGTGACCCCATGGACTATACAGTCCATGGAATTCTCCAGGCCAGAATACTGGAGTGGGTAGCCGTTCCCTTCTCCAGGGGATCTTCCCAACCTAGGGATTGAGCCCAGGTCTCCTGCATTGCAGGCATATCCCGCACATTAGTCGCTCAGTTGTGTCCAACTCTTGGGACCCCATGTTCTGTGGCCCACCAGGCTCCTCTGACCATGGGGATTCTCCAGACAAGAATATTGGAGTGGGTTGCCATGTCCTCCTCCAAAGGATCTTCCCAACCCAGGGATCGAACCCAGGTCTCCCTCATTGCAGGTGAATTCTTTACCATCTGAGACACCAGGGAAGCCTGCATCAGATTTAAAAACTGGCTAATATCCAACAGGTCATAAATCTTTGGGTTTATTTGCTCCCTTGGGCAAAAGTTATTTGTATATCTAATGGATAAAATTCTACAAATTAAGCAATTTTATTTAATCTAGGTGCTTCAATTAATAATAAAAAATGAGACAAGTAACCAGGTTTCTCTAGACCTGCACCGTGCAGTAAAGTGGCCACTAACTCTTAATTTTTTTTTTTTTTTTTTTGCTTTGTGTGCATGCTCAGTTGCATCTGACTCTTTGTGACCCCATGAACTGTAGCCCATGAGGCTCCTCTGTCCATGGGATTAGCCAGGCAAGAATACTGGAGTGGGTTGCCATTTACTCCTCTATGGGAACTTCTCAACCCAGGGGTCTCTTGCATTGGCAGGTGGATTCTTTACTGCTATGCCACCTGGGAATAGCAGGAAATATCTGGGAAGTCCCAAATATGGCTATTAAAATTAAGCTCAAATTAATTAAAATTGGACATATTAAAACTCTGAGGTCCTCCGTCGCACTGTGCTCTTTTCACGTGCTCGGTGGTTTTACGGGCTTACTGGCCAGTACTGAGTGGCTCCTGTACTGGGCAGCATTTCTATCTTCATGGAAATTTCTTTGAGATAGCACTGTGCCTGCCTAGACAATCCTTAGGCAGTCATTGACCCTTTATGATGCTAAACAGTTAAGTTCCCCACCATTTTGCCTTATTTTCAAATTTCAGAAAAATTTTCTGACAGTTTTAATTGTGACAGAATTTATAAGCATCTAAAAATAAAACTCAGTAGTAAAGGACTGCTATCCAAATAGGCTTTATATACAGCATGATCAGGGCTTCTAAAGTAAAGAATTTGCTTGCCAGTGCAGGAGACACAAAAGAAGCAGGTTGGATCCCTGGGTTGGGAAGATTCTCTGGAGGAGGAAATGGCATCCCCCTCCAGTATTCTTGCCTGGGAAATTCCATGGACAGAGGAGCCTGGTGGGCTACAGTCCATGGGAAAGCAAATAGCTGGACAAGACTGAGAGACTATCATGCCAAAACAGGATAATTATATGGTACATTATATGTTTTGGTAGCAATGCACTTTAGAGCAATGCACACAATGATACCTACCAAAATATGTATCATTCAAATTACTAAATTTGATTCAGTTAGGAAACCATAAGAGCTGGGGTGTTGTGAATGTTTCTGATAAACAAGAGGAGGGTCAAAACAGAAAGAGATCAGCCATAGTATCTAAGGAAAATTTTGCCTTTTGCTTCACATAGCATTTTATTTTTCGGTGCTTAATTATAAAATGGAATTACACATAGTTCCATGAAAGTAACTTCTATGTTAAATAGAACCTAGGTTTCACACGAATGCTCAGTGGTGCAGAAGGAAAATAAACATTATCAAACTAGGATATATTTTAAAATTGTGAGAATTACTTGTGTAACAGAACTGCTTTATCTTGGATTTCCCATTAACAAAATGAAAGCATTAATTCCCTGAATTTCATTATTGTAAAGTTGTAAATGTAAATTTAATTTATCAAACAAATAGCTATTAGGTGCCTATTGTACAAACAAGAAGGAAACAGTATCTGCCCATATAGAGGGTGCAGACTGGTAAGGGAGGCAGAAAATAAACGCAGTAACAATTAGTTGCAAACATTGTAAGTTTTGTAGAGAAGTATCATGAGAGCATATGAGGGGACACTCTTTCCTAGTCTGTTGGAATTGGAGCTGGGTATGTATCTGAAGGGATGCAGTCAAGAAAGTCATCTTTAAGAAAGTGATGTGTAAATCCGGACGTAGAGGATAAGGAGGGATTTTCTAGCTAAAGGAGAGTTGTGGAGGGTTGAAAATTTCTTAAAGGAAACATCATATAGAAGGTCGCTGACCAAGGAGGTAACATTTGAGATTTCAAATGGATGAAGATGTGATGACTTGAACTGTTTTTCCAATGTTATTTTTCCCCTTTTGGCCTAAAGAAAGAGTACAGATTGGCACAGATTACCTTTTTATATCAAGTTGCATCAAGGAAATACCTAAGTAGATAAAATCCTTGTGACCTACTTCTCATTCAGAATTGCCAAAAATGTTTCCATCTGTGGAAGAAAGCTGTCTGTAGAGTAGTCACCTTGACCTTCCACTAAGGTCCAAAATGGAAGAGGTCAGTTTCTAATCACGTCTTAATGTACTGGTTCACTGTTGACTCTCTGGGCTATTTATGCACACAGAATTTCTTATAAATAAAAGTGAAGCCTTGGATAGGCTTATTGACTTTGGGCATAACTGTAGGTCTTGAGGTAATCAGAGAAAAAGAGTTATTCTCATCGACTAGAACAATAACCAAATGGCAGCCCACTTCAGTATTCTTGCTGGGGAAATCCCATGGACAGAGAAGCCTGGTGGGCTACAGTCCTTGGGGTTGCACAGAGTCGGTCATGACTGAGCAAACACATGCAATGTCTGAATAATTCAACCTTTATTTATAGTATCAATTACAGATCGTCTACATTCAGGTACATAGATGGCATTATATTTGATTACAGAATTTTAGATTAGATAATGAATGGATGGATCAAAAATTTTTTTTGAACTTTATCTGGAACATTATCTTGGCATCATCTTTCTCCCTGCCCACACACCTTTCGTGATGTGTTTGTCCCACCATCATAAATTAATTGCTGTATTTGATATTTTTTCTAGAATATGAGTGCATAATAATCTCTGTTTCCAACACTTAACATATTGCTTGCCCAGTGATGTTCAGTTCAGTTCAGTCCAGTCACTCAGTTGTGTCCGACTCTTTGTGACCCCATGAATCGCAGCATGCCAGGCCTCCCTGTCCATCACCAACTCCTGAAGTTCACTCAAACTCACGTCCATCAAGTCCGTGATGTCATCCGGCCATCTCATCCTCTGTCGTCCCCTTCTCCTCTTGCCCCCAATCCCTCCCAGCATCAGAGTCTTTTCCAATGAGTCAACTCTTAGCATGAGGTGGCCAAAGTACTGGAGTTTCAGCTTTAGCATCATTCCTCCCAAAGAACACGCAGGGCTGATCTCCTTCAGAATGGACTGGTTGGACCTCCTGCAGTCCAAGGGACTCTCAAGAGTCTTCTCCAACACCACAGTTCAAAAGCATCNCATTTGTTGGCAAAGTAATGTCTCTGCTTTTCAATATGCTATCTAGGTTGGTCATAACTTTTCTTCCAAGGAGTAAGCGTCTTTTAATTTCATGGCTGCAGTCACCATCTGCAGTGATTTTGGAGCCCAAAGAAATAAAGTCTGACACTGTTTCCACTGTTTCTCTATCTCTTTCCCATGAAGTGATGGACCAGATGCCATGATCTTTGTTTTCTGAATGTTGAGCTTTAAGCCAACTTTTTCATTCTCCTCTTTCACCTTCATCAAGAGGCTTTTTAGCTCCTCTTCACTTTCTGCCATAAGGGTGGTGTCATCTGCATATCTGAGGTGATTAATATTTCTCCCGGCAATCTTGATTCCACCGTGTGCTTCTTCCAGCCCAGCGTTTCTCATGATGTCCTCTGCATAGAAGTTAAATAAGCAGGATGACGATATATGTCAAAGGAGCCTTGACGTCCTCCTTTTCCTATCTGGAACCAGTCTGTTGTTCCATGTCCAGTTCGAACTGTTGTTTCCAGACCTGCATACAGGTTTCTCAAGAGGCAGGTCAGGCTGTTCAGTATGTGTTTATCAGGGGACTGAGCAAGTGAATTCTCCCCTGGTGGCCTACCTGGTAAAGGATGACTTCCCTGGTGGCTCAGCTGATAAAGAATCTGCCTGCAATGTGGGAGACCTGGGTTCGATGCTTGGGTTGGGACGATCCCCTGGAGAAGGGAAAGGCTACCCACTCCGGTATTCTGGCCTGGAGAATTCCATGGATTGTATGGTCTATATGGTCACAAAGAGTCAGACACAACTGAGTGACTTTCACAAGCAAGTGAATAAATGAAGGATTGTAGATTTATGAATATATCAAGAAAAAAAAAAGACCTTAAAATGTCTGGTTGAATCTCTTTAGAAAGTTTTTCATTTTATATAGAAGTAAGTTAATAGTATCTAATTTATTTGATTAAATAATATTGACGAGGCAAGAGCTTTTCAAGGATGATACTATCAATCTCATCAACAATATTCAACTTTTATTGAACGCCTCTTCAGTACAAGTGCAAGTCACTCAGTCGTGTCTGACTCTTTGCGACCCCATGGACTCTGCAGTCCATGGAATTCTCCAGGCCAGAATACTGGAATGGGTAGACTCTCCCTTCTTTGGTACGAATGAGCCATAAAAAGTTAGAGGTATCAGGCATGGTTCTTGCCTTCTAGGAATTCATGACAAAATTGAAAAGCAAAAATATTATGTCTAATATAGGAAACGTGCATGTGTGTTCACAATAAGTCATTTCAGTCACATTTGACTATTGTGACGCTATGGACTGTAGCCTGCCAGGCTCCTCTGTTCATGGAATTCTCTAGGCAAGTATATTGGAGTGGGTTACCATGCCCTCCTCCAGGGGATCTTCCAGACCCAGGGACTGAACCTGAGTCTCTTATGTCTCCTGCGCTGGCAGGTGGATACTTGACCACTAGCGCCACCTGAGAAGCCCCATAGGAAATGTGTGGTGGAAGTCAACTGAGTACAATAAAAAGTGAGAGATACCAGAGTTAGGAAGGTTAACAACAAGGACGTTCTGAAACCCAGGTAATATTAAAAGTCACAAGAGGGAAGAGATTTCATCAAATACTAAGCTCCTCTAATTGTTCATCGATGACTAACCACTGCCTCATAATCTTATCCTTTCCCATATATTTCTCACTATTTTATAGTTGACTGCCTTTGAAGACATTATTTATATCTTCCACAAAAAAACAGCTGAAAAAAAGAATGAAATTAGTATCTGTTGACCACCTACTATATCCCAGACATTGTATTCAGAATTTTACATAATATATCCCTACCTCAAACATTTTTTAGAACATAAACACATTCACAATGTTTTTTTTAAAGATTTAAAAATATTTTTATCTGCATCTTTTATGACAGAGCCTAACCTGGACAAGAACCTTTTTTTCCCCATAAAACAACTTTGTTGTGGTGTACTTACAGAAAACAAAGACTTATTTTATATTTACAGCTTAATGGGTCTTGACAAATGTATACTCCTTTATGTTCAATCAAGAAAGAGAATGTTATCTTCACCCCCCAAATTCCCTGATGTTCCTTTGCAACCCGTCTTGGCCTTAGACTGCCTCTGATATGCTGTTGGTCATTGTAAATTCATTTGCCTTATCAGGAATTACATCTAAATGAAATCATATGGTCTGTACCCTTTTGTATATGGCTTCTTTCATGCGGAATGTTTTTGAAACTCACCCAGGTCCTTGCATGTAGAGGTGGTTAAAGATTTGTGTTTTTAATTTCTTAGTAGTAGTTCATCTTATGAATATATTGCAGTTTGTTTATCCACTCTTCTATTGGATTCAGATAGTTTTCATTTGGGAGTGAACCTTGATTTTCAAGACTTTGTGTAGAAATGTGTTTTTATTTCTCCTGGTGAGCACCTAAGAGTGGAGTTGCTGAGCTATATGACAACTGCACATTTCCCTTTGGGTTTGTTGCATTTTGCTTTTCCAGCAGAAATGTGTGAGAGGTCCAGTTTCTCCTTATCTTCACTAGTACCTGATATTGTTAATATCTTCACGTAAGCTTTCCTGTTGGTGTGTAGTGGTATCTCACTGTAAATTTAATTTGCATATCAAATTAAATCCATCTCTGACACTAATGGTATTGAGCATCTTTACTTAGATTCATTAACCATTTGTTTGTCTTTCTTTGAGAAGTATCTGTTCAGATCTTTTGCCCACTTTTGTGTCAAGTTGCTTATGATAGAGTTGTAAGAGTTTTCCATGTTTTATGGATGCAAATCCTTTGTAAGATACACGTATTACAGATCTCTTCTCTCTTTCTATGTCTTTTTTTAAATGAAGACTAGTTTTTAGGGCAGTTTTAGGGTCACCCCAAAGTTAAGAGGAAGGTACCAGGAGTTCCCACATATCCCCTCTCCCATTATCAACATCCTCCACAAAAGTAGCGCATTCGTTACAGTTGATGAGCTGTGCTAGCACATCATTGTCACTCTGAGTCCATTGTTTACCTTAGGGTTCACTCTTGTTTTACATTCTATGGGTCTGAAAAATATATATAATGACTTATATCTGTTGTTACAGTACATGAGGACTATTCTCACTGCCCTAAAAATCCTCTGTCCTGGGCCTGTTCATCCCTGCCCTCTCAGACCTCCACAAGCACTGAACTTTTTATTGTCACCATAGTTTTGCCAGAATGTCATATATTGCAATCATGTGGTGGGTAGCCTTTGCAGATTGGCTTCTTTCACTTCGTTATATGCAGTTAAGTCTCGTCCATGTCTTCTCATAGCTTGAAAGCCCATTTCTCTTTAGTGCTGAATAATATTTCATTGTCAAGATGTACCACAGTTTATCCATTTACTTATTAAAGGGTATCTTGGTTGCTTCCAAGTTTTGGCAATTATGAATAAAGCTGCTGTAAACATCCATGTGCAGATTTTGCATGGACATAAATTTTTAATTCATTTGAATAAATACCAAGGAGGAAACATGATTGGTGGATTGTATGATGAGAGTGTGTTTAGTTTTGATTGTCATTTTATTTTCATAGGTTTCTTTCTTTTTTTTTTTTTTTTACTAAGGGCAGTAGGTTTTAATTTGATACAGTCCCTTTTACCTCTTTTTGTTTTTTATGGTTTGTGCATGGTCTGGTGGCAATTTCACATGTCTAGAGGGAGAATTCACCCCATGCTTAATACTATTAAAGTTCAGTTACTTGATTGACTCTACATGAGGCAGTTATATTGAGTATCATCACGTAAGAGTGATTTTATCTTATACATTTATTAACCAGTGCTCTGGATAATGAAGTGATTCATAGGCACTGTCCTCCTAACTGCCTGAATGTCAAAGCAGAAAGAGTTATAGAGCCGCGGGGTCAGGAAGGAAATGATAAGACATCCTTTCCATCCATTGGATAAACATTTTAACAGTCAGATCATTTGTCTAATGCACATTTCCAGAACCTGTTTTCATCATAAGCAGGAATGTAGCATAACTCATCTGGATGTTAGGGCAAGAAAAGAAATAAGAACCTTCTCTCCTTTTTGTCATTATAAGATGTCTGCCTGACTTTCTACAGCTTAGCAGTGGGACATTTTCAGTCAACATATCACTTGTTTTCAAGTAGAATCATGCCTTGGGAGTGGCTAAGTGGTCCTCTGGGCAGAGTGGGAGCTTTCTCATCAAATGAAGCCCAAGCATGTATGCTAGGCTAGCAGAGTGAGCAGGTCACTGAAAGTCCTGAGCCACGGTTTCCATTATCTGTAAGAGGTGAAGATCTGTGTGTACGCATCGAAATATAGTAAGCTCTCACTAGATGGGGTTTTTCTTTTTTTTTTTTTAACTAATTGGTGATATAAATAATGAATTAGAGAGAAATTTTATTTCTGGTGCATTTTTATCATTAGAAGAAAGAGAACTGAGAAATTGAGGGCAAAATATCAAGATTAAAAACTTGATCTTTGTTTTCCATAAATCCTACCTAGGTTTTTATGCATGATCATAACCTAATTGTGTTTTTTTTTTTTTTTCACAAGAAGCATGTCTTAGAAGTGATGGATATTGAATTATGTTATTGCTATACAAAACCAGAGAACAAAGTGGCATCACGATTATTTTCAAATCTTAGGCAAAGAGATATTATTGAGGGACCATGTTTTTCTATGATACCTCTTAAAATTTTGATAAGTAATGAATTACCCTGCTGATTCAAAACCCAAACAATAAGGCTACCCCAAGAAGGCTTAACCTCCACTGTTTCCCCCATCTGTAAAGTCCTCCTTACCTTGTTCCCTAAGCTAATCAGTTTTATTACCTACTTTGTTTTTTAAGTCAATTTGAACAAATATGGGCTTCCCTGGCAGCTCAGAATGTAAACAATCCGCCTGGAATGCAAGAGACCTGGGTTCAATCCCTGGGTCAGGAAGATCCCCTGGAGGAGAGCGTGGCAACCCACTCCAGTATTCTTGCCTGGAAAATCTCATGGACAGAGGAGCCTGGTGGGCTACAGTCCACGGGGTCGCAAAGAGTCGGACATGTCTGAGTGACTAAGCACACAGACAAAAGTTAGTATACTACATACTCTGTTGTACATCCAGTTTATAAAAATATATCAGTAGAAATTAACATATCATCCTTACAGAGTGGTCATGCTAAGATTCTGTGGAGCATTCCAACCTCATTTCATGTGCTGCTGAAGCAAAAACTCTGCAAGTCCTTTGCTAAATTAAAAAAGTGACCTACCTCTCCACTCGGGTCTCTTCTTGCCTAGAGGCATAAAGTGGCAACAGGTAAGAACTCAAGGCCCCTGGAATTTTTGAAGACATAATTCTAGCATGTAACTGCTCAGGGAAAGAGGCTCTGGGAATTCCGACGTTCTTCCCTCTGGCAAAATCAGTCTTGAGGAGTTGGTTTTAGCCTGCAGGCTTATGCTACAAATAGAAGCATGTTTCAGCCTAAAAGTTAAGTTAATACGGCTTTTCACTGAAGAGTGAATGTTTTCATGTGTAAAACTTGAAAGGGAAAAGTGTCTAATATAGTCTTACCTCCTGATTAGAGGAAGTGACTGGAAGGAAATCCTTCTAAGGCAATTGCTTGTAGTGTCAACTTACTTGTCACCCTGGAGGAAGGTATAAGCTCCTTGGAACACTATCTCCTGAGAACATACAGGACAGGCCTTTCTCTGAGTCATAATGATGGGTGCAGCATGGTGTTGGAGACGCTGTCATAACTGAAGTTTATTTGGTAGCTAAAATTTCTGAATTCAGTTTCATCTTTGAGTTTATAAGCATCCCAGCTTGTTTTTCAAAAATCTAAAAGCACATGTATACAATATACACGTATACACGTGCCTTACAATAATGGAAGGCAGGAGCAAGTTAGGGTCAGATATACAAATATTAAAAAGTATCAGGTCACCTAAGTCATCATAATTTATTTACTGAAAATTTAATTATATCATATTATATATTATGTATGCTTATGGTATGATATATGATATGACTTATATATGGAATCTAAACAAGTAATACAAATGAACTTATTTACAAAACAGAAATAGACTGTACAAACATAGAGAACACACTTATGGTTACCAAGGGAGAAAGAGGGGAGGAATAAATTAGGAGTTTGGGATTAACAGATGCCTACTATATAAAAAATAGGTAACAACAAGGACCTTCTGTGTAGTTCGAGGAGCTATAGCCAACATTTTTAATACTCTATGATGGAAAAGAATCTGAAAAAGAATAGACATATACATGTATGTACAGCTGAACCCCTTTGCTGTTCACCTGAAACGAGTGAAATGTGAATCAACTATACTTCAATTAAAAACAATAATGATTAAGAAAAGAATCCATCTGTTATTTCCTCAATAGACTTACCTTCATTTCTGTGTTTTACGTCTGCTAATCATCAAGTTCATTTGCATTTACTGAGTGCAAAGCAGGTCTGTAAAAGAACAGGTGCCCTGAAGACAGGCATAAACCATCTGGTGGCCACTGTTTCTGGGTTGCTAGATTTTAAGAGAGAACACAGGCAAACCACGAGGAGCGACAGCTACTTAAACGTCAAGACCAAGTGTTCTCAGCTGTGTAACATCATGGTTTCCTCTGCAGATAGTGGCTCCATCCCAGGACACGGATGGCAGGGCTCATCTTCTCAAGAATGTGTAAGGCAACCCTGTACATTTTGCATCCATGTCAATCATACTACAGGGACAACGGCTGGCAGAAATCAGACCCAGTTGTACTTTTGGAAGCCTGCAGGGGCTGGCTATCCTCAGAAGTGTCCTTCCACCAGGATTTTTAGCAATCTAGACAGAAACAGAATAATTTTCCTTCTTGGTCCTGTGTCACATCATTTCTTCAAGTNACCCAGTTGTACTTTTGGAAGCCTGCAGGGGCTGGCTATCCTCAGAAGTGTCCTTCCACCAGGATTTTTAGCAATCTAGACAGAAACAGAATAATTTTCCTTCTTGGTCCTGTGTCACATCATTTCTTCAAGTGTGCAAGGACATCACCCTATTGTCTGTACAAGTATGGCACATCCAGCCCCTTATTCTGGATTAGCATGTGGAGTATCATTCAGGTGTAGTGTTACTCTGCTTTTATATGCTGTGGTTTTCAAGATTTTACCTCCTCATAACTGACTTATGAATTTTTTCAGTAGAGGTATTCCATTTTCAGTCAATAAATATTGAGTGCAACTATGTACCAGATAGTTACCAGGCTGGGACAGTGCAGGAACAGCGGAGAGGAGCTACCCCTGCCCGAAGCCAGGGGTGGCAGCCGGGAGGAGTGACCCCACGTCCAAGGAGCTGTGGCTGCGTGGGCACCGGAGGGCCTAGAAGAGCTATTCCACATTCAAGGTTGGGAGGGGTGGCAGTGAGGAGATACCCCTTGTCCAAGGTAAGGAGCAGAAGCTGCGCTTTGCTGGAGCAGCCATGAAGAGATACCCCACATCCAAGGTAAGAGAAACC
>SJYV01033841.1:0-10900 GCA_006410875.1 Neotragus pygmaeus
ACAGTATTTCATTAGGCAAATACAGAGAAATACCACCCAAAATCTTATTTTCTCCTCTGTTTTTTTTTTAAGTAAGCTTACTCTATAAACTTTTTCCAGTATTGCTTTTTCCATCCAATAATATGTCCTAGAGATCTCACCTTATCATTTCATAGAGATCCCCCTCACCCTTTACTACCAGCTACATGCCATGCCATAGTATCGTCCTTTATTCCCCTTTTGCTTCAATGTCTCCAATCTTCTGCCGCCATAAACTACACTTTCATGAATAACTGAACACATACATGAATGTTTCTTTTTTTAAGGTTTTCATGTGTGGTTTATTTCACTTGTATTTCAGCTGTGTAGTTAGCATTTAAGTTTTGCTTTTAGTACCTATTTACATTCATGTGCACAGAGTTTAAAATGTAGCATCTTTTGGGTATGTGATTTTTTTTACCAATTTTTATTTGCGTATGTTTCAAATCCTGAGAGATGATGCTGTGAAAGTGCTGCACTCAATATGCCAGCAAATTTGGAAAACTCANTTTTTTTTTTTTTTGGCTGTGTACATAGGGTACTTTATTCTCCTCAGAGTGATACGTGCTAAGGTGGGTTGGGTTTGGGCCGATGTTCCCATATGTACGGAACTGAATAAAGTGAGTCTCTGAGAAGTCTAATTTGCCATGATGTGGAGGGGAGCCAGGGAGGAAGAAGATGGATGTGAACACCAGAATGTGTTCGGTCCTGTGCTGTTCAGTCCCTGCCTGGAATGCAGGGAGGTAAGGCAGCTCTCAGGGTAGTCACTTCTAGGCAGGGGCGGCTTGCCGGGCTTGGAGGGCCTTCTGTACCACATCTTCCCACTGGGCATCTGATATCTCACGAGCTCAGGCGTGAACCCCTGGTACAGGCAGCTCTGCGTGTTCTGGGTCCATAGGAACAGAGCTGTGGCTGTTCCGTGCTGTAGCTCCCTCATCATCTTCATCCTCACTTTCTAATGGTGGATCTGGCAAATGAAGCCCCAGGGCCTGGGTTTGATCCCAGGTGAGGAAACTAGATCCCACATGCCACAGCTAAAGACCCAGCACAGCCAAATGAATAAATATTTTTTAAAAAAGAGAAGAATTCAAACCCAGGAGAGGCAGTCATCATTGACACAAACTTTCTCCTCCTTCTTCTCACCCTCCCCTTCCTCCTCCCTCACCATCATCCTCATTATCACAAACCATTATGATTATGTGCCAGGCATTTTCCTAAGCCCTTTACAGGTATTATATAATTTAATTCTCACAACTGCTGTGAGTTAAGTATAATTATGATTCCTGTTTCATAGATGAAGAAATCAAGGCCCAGAGCAGTTAAGCAAGTTATCCAAAGTCATTAACTAGGGAAAGCATAGCCAGGATTGGGACTTGGAGAATTTGGGGTTTTGTTTTAATATTTTTAAAAATTTAAATAAAAATTTGTGTCTTTGAAGTCTATGAAGTGAATTGTTTTTCTCATTTCTTATTTTGTTCTCCAGATTTATGAGATATTGCTGACATATAACATTGTTAAAGTTTAAGTATACTATATGATGATTTAATACGTAAAATATATGTAAAATTATTACCACAATAAGGCTAGTTACCATATATTCATCCGGAGAAGGCAATGGCACCCCACTCGAATACTCTTGCCTGGCAAATCCCATGGACAGAGGAGCCTGGTGGGCTCCCGTCCATGGGGTCACGAAGAGTCGGACACGACTGAGCGACTGCACTTTCACGTTTCACTTTCATGCATTGGAGAAAGAAATGGCAACCCACTCCAGTGTTCTTGCCTGGAGAATCCCAGGGGTGGAGGAGCCTGGTGGGCTGCCGTCTGTGGGGTAGCACAGAGTCGGACACGACTGAAGTGACTCAGCAGCAGCAGCAGCAACATATTTATATCCTCATGTAATCATAAATTGTGTATGTGTAGGATGAAAATATTTAAAATCTTCTCTCTCAGCAATTTAAAAATACATAATACAGCATTATAGTCATCATGCTGTTCCCCAGAACTTGCTGGTGCAGCTAAAAAAAAAAGGTTTGTATATAATGGACTACTACTCAGCCCTAAAAAGAATGAAATAATGCCATTTACAGCAACATGGATAGATTTAGAGATTATCAATGCTAAGTAAGTCAGAAAGAAAGATACAAGTACCATATGATATCACTATATGTTAAATCTAAAATACGACACAGATGAACTTATTTGCGAAACAGAAACAGACTCAGAGACATAGAAAACAAACTTTGGTTACCAAAAGGGAAAGGGGATGGGGGAGGGATAAATTAGAATTCGGGATTAGCAGATACAAACTGCTATATATAACCAACAAGGTCCTACTGTATAGCACAGGGAACTATATTCAATGTCCTGTAAAAATCAGTGATGGAAAAATATGAAAAAGAATGTATATATATATATATATATATATATATANCATTTTCTTTTTTTGTGTTGTTTTTGTCTGGTTTTGGTATCAGGGTCATGCTGGCCTTGTAGGATGATTTCAAGAGGTTTTTTGGGTTTCTTTTTCCGCCTTCATTTTTTGGAGTAGTTTGAAAAGGATAGATGTTAACTGTTCTTTAGATGTTTGGCAGAATACACCTATGAAGCTGTCGGGCCCTGGACTTTTGTTTGTTGGGAGTTTTTTAAATTACTGACTCACTTTCATTACAGGTAATGAGTCTGTTCACATTTTGAATTTCTGACTGAATCTTAGACAATTGTACATTTCTAGGAATTTATTCATTTCTTCTAGGTTATCCATTTGATTGATTCTAATTGTTCATAGTAACCATTTATGTATCTGTAATGTTGATTATAACTTCTCTCATTTGAGATTTTCTTTATTTGGGCCCACTCTTTTTTGCTTAATGAACATTGCTAAAAGCTTTATCAATTTTGTCTAGTTTTCAAAGAACCCACATCTCCTGCATTGGCAGGCAGATTCTTTACCACTGAGCCACCAGGGAAGCCCTGTAATATGGTATCTCAGTTTTAGGCATATGTAGGAGAACTACCGAAAAAAGGAAGTTGAGAAGTATATACAAGAAAATATAAGCATATAAAATACTAAAAAAATTTGGGATCTATTCCCCAATATTAAGATAAGGAAAATAAGGGGAGCTGAATTTTCTGGAGGTCTTCAAAACATTAGACTTATCAGATTTTATAGCCACCTGGAGAGGAAGTTTTCCTGGTGGCCTGGAGCCATTATTGGCAAAAATAATTGACAGGGTGATAATTTGTGTAAGATCTTTGATTTGAATTAATGTGCCCATCTGTCCACCACCCTATGGTCAAATTGTCATTTACCTGAAGCAATGCCTTGCACGTAGTAGGTACTGCATAACTATTTGCTGCAAGCAAGAGAGGAGTATAAGAACTCACTGTGGAATGGAAAACAGATGTCACTACCTTGGAAATCTAATCAAACAGCTTTTGAGGTATAGGGAGGCATGCATTTGCAAATCAGGAAATATTCAACCCCAGGAAGCAGGTGTGGTCAAAACTCCAGGGTCATATTTTTACTCTAGTGACTATCAAAACATTTAATCTGCCCAGGGAATTTATTTCCAAATGACATTCTGAGTGACTGCTTCCATTCACTACAAGCTGGGTTTTGCAATAATTGCCTTTGATGTCTGTTTTGTAGTCTTCCTTCCTCTCCTAACCCCTGCCACTGTCAATTACTCTGGGAGGTTGCCTACAACAATGGAGACTATTGCCTCAGTAAAGGTAGTGTCATAGTGCCAGAGGTTATAGGCTCTGCTGAAAGCTATACTGAGAGCAAAGGGAACTTCTAAGGGTTTGTTTTTACTGATATATATTATTTTCCTTTCTAAAATGTATGCCCATCATCACATGGGCAAAATGTGCCATTTGCGGCAGCAGTTTCATCTCAGATCTTCACTGGATTTACCGCCTCTGCTGTGGGCAAAGTAATTCTTAACATTGCAAGACTGTAGCTGGGGAATTCTGAGGGCAGGTAGAGAAAAGAGGAGATGCTTTCTAGGCCAATAACAGTACCTTAGTGCCCTAAAGGCTTCCATAAACTATTTCTACCTTCTATTCCCAGCATTCTTAAAGGATTAAGACATTTTAGGCAGTGCCAGAAGAAGGAACTAATGTTTATTGGTTCATGATTATAGGTGAAAGTTTGTACAGATCCATTTTAGTCCTAGAATATTATCAGACCCAATTTACAGATGAGGAAAAATGAAGCTACCTTGGGATCTAAACTCAGATCCCTAGACTCTAAAATCATGTTCTTTCTCACACAGGGAAAGAGGGGAATGGGAATGGGAGTCAAGATTACTGGACACCAGGATAGTGGCATTCACAGAAATGGGCATAAAATAGTCTCATCCAATATATTACTTTAGTTACATTGGAACAAAATGCTCACCTTTAATTCATCCTGATTTGGGGGAAATAACTGAAAATTTAAGACTATTTAAAGTACCTGATTATAAATTTTTTTAAGTTTAATAGGTCCTGATCCCCACCCCATCATACTGCAACAACTAATCAAGGACCAGAGGCTCCTTTTTCAGATCCTAACTCTCCAGGTTTCCGCTGTTGGCCATTTCCCAGTCTAGATGTCTGTCATACTGGATAAAGTTGTACTTTGGGTTCCCACTACCTTCCACAATTCATTACATTTCAAATATGCCCAAGTAATATAAGCTACACTCATCATAAAATTCTTAATGTCTTTTTGAGCTCACTCCTAACATTATTTAAAATTGACAATCTATACTTGCAAACATGGTGACTAGAGTTGCAAGTAGATGTGTTTAAAAAAAATCTTTGAAACTAAATTCACAGAAAGGAAAATTTAAAATTATCAAATTCTTATGTGGAATAATACAAGAAACAAATTGTCATAGAGAACGCTGGGTTGTCTACAGGCAGTAAAATTTGAGTCCTTTAGAAATAGGAAAAGAAGATTTTTTAAAGTGGCTACCATTGACTCTGGAAGGGGAAAATAAAAAAGAAGCTATGGCAAAGAAACCCATTTGACCTCTTCTATTTGACCTAATGTTCTTAGAAATGACTTTGTCCCAGGGCCAAATCTAAAATAATGTGTCCTTTCTGTTGTTGTTATTTAAGTCCTACTTATCAATAAGAAAGGCCAACTCTCAAGAAAAGTTGAATACTTAACTTAAAAAGGAGTTTAAATATTCAGCTGTGGCAAGTCACTGGAATGAGTAGACAAAATGTCACAAGTTTTATTCTGAACTTGTACACCTGATTTTGGAAAACATTTACATGATAGGTTTAGTTTTAATTTGTCCTACTTCAGTGCAAAAATTCTTGGATCCTGGAAGTCTTCCTAAGTTCCTTTTACCTCCTTTGTAACAGTGCCTCTTAAACTTTAATGTGCACAGACAGCTTGTCAAAATGCAAATTCTGATTCACTAGATCTGGGTTGGGCTTCAGATTCCTCATTTTTACTAAGCTCTCAGGTGATGACAGTGTTTCTGATTGATGGGCTACACTGTGAACCAAGACTTTAGATCAGGGAATTCTTAAAACTCAGTGGAATGATATCACAAAAGCAGGAACTAAATGGATTAATTGTTGTTTAGTCACTAAGTCATGTCTGACTCTTTTGCAACCTCATGGACTGTAGCCCACCAGGCTCCTCGGTCCATGGGATTTCCCAGGTAAGAATACTGGAGTGGGTTGCTGCTTCGGATTTTCTGGACCCAGGGATCAAACCCAAGTCTCCTGCATTGGCCAATGGATTCTTTACCACAGAGCCACCAGGGAAGCCCAAATGGATTAACAGAAGAAGACTTTTTCTAAGGGGACATTTAAGAGTGAAAAGAATATGAGTAGGACTTCCCTGGTGGCCCAGTGGTTAAGAACCCACCTGCCAGTGTAGGGGACACGGGTTCAATCCCTGGTTCAGGAAGATTCCACATGCCACAGGGCAACTAAACCCATGTGCCGCAACTACTAAGCCTGCATGCCTAGAGCCTGTACTCCGCAACAAGGGAAGATATCACAATGAGAGTAGCCCCGAGTTCACTGCAACTTGAGAAAGCCCACAAGCAGCAACGAAGACCCAGCATAGCCAAAAATTAAATTAAATTAAATTTGAAAAAAGAATATGAATAGAAACTATCTTAAACCAGACATGCTTTGTTATGGAGAGATACTGGTAGATTTAAAACAAAAAGGAACTTGATCAGATTGACTTATTATTAAATATCACTCCTTTCTTCCTAAGTAGGGATCTATTAGCAAGAGATAGACAACACACAAGCCACTACTGAGGAAAATAGCTAGATAATTGCAACAAAGCCCTAGCCAAGTCTTTATCTTATCTCGACCTCCCTCTGTCCTTCATGGCAGTTATGTGCAAGTTGAGAGATTTCAAGAATAGGATGACGGACATGGTCTTTATTCAAGATATTATCTCTACAACCGAGTCATGAACCAGAGTCTACTAACTACCCTTTTTTTACAGATGAGGAAACCAAGACTTAAAGTTGTGGTAATTGCAGAACGTCATTGAGNGAGAAGGGGACAACAAAGGATTAGATGGTTGGATAGCATCACCAACCCAATGGATGTGGGAGTTGATGATAGACAAGGAGGCATGTCATGCTGTGGTTCATGGGGTCACAAAGAGTCGGACATGACTGAGTGACTGAACTGAACTGATAAAGCTTAACTTTAAAAAACTGATGTGCCATGCCCATTTTGTCATAGGACATTATGGGCATATGAACTTCTTGATGTCGACCCATTCAGACACCTCTGCCTCAAGGACTTCACACACATATAAACTTGTTTTTTTAGTGAAGTCTTGCTATGGTTCCACAGTATCACAGCCTTATCTCTCATCCAAAGAACTCTCCATTATAGTTCCCCTTAACCTGAAATTTCGTGTAGTATTAATCACTTTGTTTGCCTAGGTCTTTAACATAGCTCCAATGGTAGAACACACACTGTTTTCTAATAATTAGTTATGTCAATACATCTCCCTTTTTTCCTACAAGACTTGGAGATTCCAGAAAAGTGAGACTTAATGATTATATCCTTAGTTACTCAAACTGAGCCTGACATACCATTGCCGATAGAGATACTTGATGAAAAAAATCAGTGCATGTGTGACAAGGAACTTTTATGTTTTACCAATATTGAATGAATCTCTTCTAGAGATAATGCAAAAACTTAAATAAGTTGTCACAGATCGATCTCAATTGGTTAGACTGTCTGTATGAATAATAAATAGTAAGTTACAAATTTAATGTAGTGGCTGTCATGGCCAAATAACTGGCTAAGAACCACAGACCAAGGCTTAGTTAGTTAGTTAGTTCAGCTGCTCAGTCGTATCTGACTCTTTGTGACCCTATGAATTACAGCACGCCAGGCCTCCTTATCCATCACCAACTCCCGGAGTTCACTCAAACTCACACCCATTGGGTCAGTGATGCCATCCAGCCATCTCACCTTCTGTCNCTGCTCAGTCGTATCTGACTCTTTGTGACCCTATGAATTGCAGCACGCCAGGCCTCCTTATCCATCACCAACTCCCGGAGTTCACTCAAACTCACACCCATTGGGTCAGTGATGCCATCCAGCCATCTCACCTTCTGTCATCCCCTTCTTCTCCTGCCCCCAATCCCTCCCAGCATCAGAATCTTTTCCAATGAGTCAGCTCTTCACATGAGGTGGCCACAGTACTGGAGTTTCAGCTTCAGCATCAGTCCTTCCAATGAACACCCAGGGCTGATCTCATTTAGGGTGGACTGGTTGGATCTCCTTGCAGTCCAAGGAACTCTCAAGAGTCTTTTCCAACACGACAGTTCAAAAGCATCAATTCTTCAGTGCTCAGCTTTCTTCACAGTTCAACTCTCACATCCATACATGACCAAGGCTTAAGCAACCTCAAATTTCACAACATAAAGATATAAGAGGGTGGACTATTTGATGACCTGTAAGGTTCCTGTCTGCCTTCAATTAGATTCATGTATGCAAAATTTTTTGTTTCCTGCAAAGGACCAGATAACATTTTAGAATATTTTAGCTTTGTGTAATAAGAGGACACATATTCTACCATGGTAATGCAAAAGCATCCATAAACATTACATATCATTACTATGTTCATGGTTGATACAAGAGAGATATGGCAGGATGTGGCCCATGGGCTGCTGTTTGTAAGCTCTTGTTTTACTCAAACAAATAGGGAATATTTTATGAACATAACATAACGACATTACACAGAATACTTAATGGAAAATGAAAGAAAGAGAGGGGGGGGATGGAGGGAGGGAGGAAATAAGACAGCAAGCAAGGAATGAAGGGAAAAACAAAAAAGTACCTTCCCTCTAATACTTTGTCATCAGATTGAAAGAAACTGACCTTGTATTGCATATGGAAAAGTTCATACTAATAAAAGGCAACTCATGAAAATGGACTATGATTTCCTTCATGGAGAGTAGCAAATCAACAAACAAATCCACAAAGAAGATCAATTTCAGCATCAGGAGTGAAGAGATAGAATAGTCACATAAAAAGGCAGCACTTTNACTCATGAAAATGGACTATGATTTCCTTCATGGAGAGTAGCAAATCAACAAACAAATCCACAAAGAAGATCAATTTCAGCATCAGGAGTGAAGAGATAGAATAGTCACATAAAAAGGCAGCACTTTTTAATGATATGCATTATAGATGATTTTTAATATATATTGTGATTTTTGAACATGCAAGTATGCCCATGAATTCTTAACACTTCTCCCTTCAAAAGGTAGTAACTAATTATACCCACCTTCTTTGACTGAGTACCAGACTTAGTGACTCAGTTCTATTGAATGATAAATGACAGAGATGACATTCAAGGCTATGTTATAAAACGGATGGCTCCTATGCAATTTTCTCTTGAATTGCTTTTTTTGAGGAAGTCATTCAGCATGTTGTTAGAAATGTTGCTGTTCAGTCACTAAGACATGTCTGACTCTTTAAGACTCCATGGATGGACAGCACAATGCCAGACTTCCCCATCCTTCATTATCTCCTGGAGTTTGCTCAAAATCATGAGCATTGAATCAGTTATGCCATTCAACCAGCTCATCCTCAGTGGCCCCCAACTCCTCCTGCCCTCAATCTTTCTCAGCATCAGGGTTTTTTCCAATGAATTGGCACTTCACATCAGGTGGTCAAAATATTGGAGCTTCAGCTTCAGCATCAGTCCTTTCAATGAATATTCAGGTTAATTTCCTTTAGGATTGACTGATTTGATCTCCTTGAGATCCAAGGGACTCTTAAGAGTCTTCTCCAGTATGACAATTATCAATTATTTGGTGCTCAGCCTTCTTTATGATCCAACTCTACATCCATACAAGACTACTGGAAAAACCATAGCTTTGACTGTATGGATTTTATCGGCAAAGTGATGTCTCTGCTTTTTAATAAACTCTCTAGGTTTGTCATAGCTTTTATTCTAAGGAACAATTGTCTTTAAATTTCACAGTCTCAGTCACCATCCACAGTGATTTTGGAGCCTGAGAAAATAAAATCCGCCACTGTTTCCAATATTTCCCTTTCTTTTTGCTATGAAGTGATAGGACCAGATGCCACAATCTTACTTTTTTGAATGTTGAGATTTAAGCCAGCACTCTCCTCTTCCACCTTCATCAAGAGGCTCTTTAGTTCTTCGCTTTCTGTCATTAGAGTGGTATAATCTGCATATCTGAGGTTGGTGATATTTCTCCTGGTAATCTTGATTCCAGCTTGTGATTCATCCAGCCTGGCATTTCACATGATGTATTCTGTGTATAAGTTAAATAAGCAGGGTGACAATATAAGCTTTGATGTACTTCTTTCCCAACTTGGAACTATTCCATTTTTTCCATGTCCAGTTTTAACTGTTGCTTTTGGACATACATCCAGGTTTCACAGGAGGAAGGTAAGGTGAGCTGGTATTCCCATCTCTTTAAGAATTTTCCACTTTGTTGTGATCCACACAGTCAAAGAGTTTAGTGTATTCAATGAAGCATAAGTAGATGTTTTTTCTGGAATTCTCTCGCTTTTTCTATGATTCAAAGGATATTGGCAATTTGATCACTGGTTCCCCTGCCTTTTCTATATTCAGCTTTTATATCTGGAAGTTCTCAGTTCACATACTGTTAAACCCTTGCTTAAAGGATTTTGAACATTACCTTGCTAGCCTGTAAGATGAGAGTGGTTGTACAGTAATTTCAATATTCTTTGGCATTGCTTTTAGGATTGGAATGAAAACTGACCTTTTCCAGTCCTGTGGCCACTGTTGTGTTTTCCAAATTTGCTGGCCATATTGAGTGCAGCATGTTAACAGCATCATCTTTTAGGATTTGAAATAGTTCAGCTGGAATTCCATCACTTCCGCTACCTTTGCTTATAGTAATAATTCCTAAGGCCCATTTAGCTTCACACTCCAGGATGTCTGGGTTTAGAAGAGTGACCACACCCTCATGCTTATCCGGGTAATTAAGATCTTTTCTGTACAGTTCTTCTGTGTATTCTTTTCACCTCTTCTTTATCTCTTCTGCTTCTGTTAGATCCTTGCAGTTTCTGTTTCTGATTGTTCCCATTTTTGCATGAAAGATTCCATTCATATCTCTAATTTTCTTAAAGAGATTTCTGGGTTCAGTCAGTTCAGCCACTCAGTCACGTCTGACTCTTTGTGACCCCATGAATTGCAGCACGCCAGGCCTCCCTGTCTATCAGCAACTCCCGGAGTTCACTTAGACCCATGTCCATCGAGTCAGTGATGCCATCCAGCCATCTCATCCTCTTGTCCCCTTTTCCTCCTGCTCCTAATCCCTCCCAGCATCAGAGGCTTTTCCAATGAGTCAACTCTTCACATGAGGTGGCCAAAGTACTG
>SJYV01033847.1:6781-24369 GCA_006410875.1 Neotragus pygmaeus
AAGGAATGATGCTAAAGCTGAAACTGCAGTACTTTGGCCACCTCATGCGAAGAGTTGAGTCATTGGAAAAGATTCTGATGCTGGGAGGGATTGGGCGCAGGAGGAGAAGGGGATGATAGAGGATGAGATGGCTGGATGACATCACCGACTTGATAGACGTCAGTCTGAGGGAACTCCGGGAGTTGGTGATGAACAGGGAGGCCTGGCGTGCTGTGATTCATGGGGTCGCAAAGAGTTGGACATGACTGAGCGCCTGAACTGAACTGACTGAACTATACCATAGGTTGTGAAAGGGGAGAGTGAAACACAAGACTGGTAAGCCATTTGGAGCATGCTTACAGTACCTCTGATGCCAAGCAGTGGTTTTGGATGAATGAGAAAACATTGGAAAATAGATGCTCAATTTGCAGTTATAATTACTGTACATGTTAAAAGTCTGATTTCTCAAGTCCTGAACATATTAAAACAGATACAGTCTCTTTTACTAAATTTGTCATTTTACAGAAGCATACAAAGATCTATATGGGCTTCCCAGTGATTAAGCGGTAAAGAATCCACCTGCAATACACAAGCCACAGGAGACTCGGGTTCAATCCCTGGGTTGGGAAGATACCCTGGAGGAGGGCATGGCCACCCACTTTGGTATTCTTGCCTGGAGAATCCCATGGGCAGAGGAGCCTGGTGGATTAGAGTCCACAGAGTTGCAAAGAGCCAGACACAACTGAAGTGACTTGGCATACATGCACCCATAAAGGTCTATATAGAAATAAATAATACAGGAAATATCAATAAAATAAAAGAAAAAAATTTAAATATTAATAAAAAACATAATCATAATTTCACAACACTATAAAACTTGGGCCTGGGAATTTCCTGGCAATTCAGTGGTTAGGGCTCTGCTCTTCCCCTGCAGGGGACACCAGTTCAATCCCTGGCTGGGGAACTAAGATCCACCATGCTGTGCTGTGCATGATGCAACCAGAATAAAAGAAAAAGCTCAGGCCAAAAAGAGTAGAAGGATTTGTTTTCCAAGCCAATAAAAGAGAATTTAAATCAATAAATCATTATTTGATGATCATTCACTATAATTTTTCCAAAATTATACTCACTAGCATCTTAGCTTCTCTGTATATTTCCTGATAAATGATACAGATGAACTGTAGCCTTCCCTCTGATAAAAGACATAAACACACTGAATCAGTGAATGTGGCCTTATTTTGGAAAGGGGTCTTTGAAGATGTAATTACTGTAAAGATCTTGGGAAGCGATCATGCTGGCCTGAAATCCAATGACAAGCATCCTTATAAGAGAAAGACAGAGGGTGATTGAAGACACGGACACATGGGTAAGGGAAAAAGTCGTGTGGGAATGGAGGCAGAGATTACAGTAGTGGGTTTATAAGCCAAGGAAGGGCAAAGCTTTCTAGTAGCCTCCTGAAGCTGGTAAAGAAGCATGGACTAGGTTCTTCCTCAGAATTTCCAAAGAAACCAATCTTACTGACACCTTGATTTCAGACTTCTTGCCTCCAAAACTGTGAGAGAATAAATTCTTATCATTTCAAGCCACCAAATTTTTGGTAATGTATTATGACAGCCTTAGAAAATTATAATGACTTCATTACCCGTTCATCTATCGAGCAGCACCTAGGCTGTTTCCCCATGTTGGCAATTGTAAATAATGCTGTGATAAACATAGACATGCACTATCTTCTAAAATTAATGTTTTTGTGCTCTTCAAATGCCCAGAGGTGGAATAACTGAGTCATAGAATAGTTCTATTCCTAATATTGTGAGGAATCTCCATACTGTTGCTACATCATGACCATGCCAATTTATAGTCCCACCAACAGTATATGACAATTCCCTGAACTCTACATCCTCTCCAACATTTGTTGTTTCTCATCTTTGGGGTAAATAGCTATTTTAACAGGTATAGAAGGATATCTCATTGTAGTTTGTATTTTTATTTTCCTAATTATTAGAGGGGCTTCCCAGATGGCTCAGTGGTAAAGCATATGCCTGCCAAGCAGGAGATGCAGGAGATGTGAGTTCAGTCCCTGGGTTGGGAAGGTCCCCTAGCATAGGAAGTGGCAACCAAGTCCAGTATTATTGCCTGGGAAATCCCTTTGAGAGAGGAGCCTGGTGGTCTACAGTCCAAGTGGTCACAATAGTCAGACAGGACATAGTGACTAAACAACCGCAAAAAATTGAGTTGTGAACAGAGACAGTGAACATCTTTTCATGTGCCTATTTTCTGTCTGCATGTCTTCTTTGGAAAAATGCTTACTCAGATCCTCCATCCATTTTTTAAATTGAGTTTTCCATTGTTGAGATGTATGAGTATATTATACATCTTGAATATTGACCCCATATGGGATATAAGATTTGCAAATATTTTCTCAATTCCAGTACACTAACTTTTAGCTTTCCTTAATTTTTTTTTTCACTATGAAGAGCAGAAACTTCTTTTTGTTGTTCAATTCCTCAGTCATGTCCAACTCTTTGTGACTCCATGGACTGCACCTTCACCATCTCCTGGATCTTGCTCAAACTCATGTCCATTGAGTTGATGATGTCATCTAACCATCTTGCCCTCCACTTTCCCCTTCTCCACTTGCCTTCAATCTTTCCCAGCATCAGAGTCTTTTCTAATGAGTCAGTTCTTCACATCAGGTGGCCAAAGTATTGGAGCTTCAGCTTCAGCTGAGTATTCCAATAAATACTCAGGATTTATTTCCTTTAGTTTTTCTAAAGTCAAGCCTAAAAGATGACTTTTTTCCTTTAGGAAAAAGCATATTTTCAACTTCACAGACCTTTGTTGGCCAAGTACTGTCTCTGCTTTTTAATATGCTGTCTAGGTTGGTCATAGCTTTTCTTTCAAGCAGCAAGAGTCTTTTCATTCCATGCCTGCAGTCACCATCTGGAGTGATTTTGGAGCCCAAGAAAATAATGTCTGTCACTGTTTCCTTTGTTTCCCCATATATTTGCCAGGAAGTGCTGGGACCAGATGCCATGATCTTAGTTTTTTGAATGTTGAGTTTTAAGTCATCTTTTTCACTCTCCTCTTTCACCTTCATCAAGAGGCCCTTTAGTTTCTCTTTGCTTTCTTCCATAAGGGTGGTGTCATCTGCATATCTTATCTTTGATGTATATATCTTTGAGGTAATCCCATTTGTTTATTTTTCACGTTGTTTCCCTTGCCACTGGAATCAGTTCCAAAATGACATTGATAAGATCAATGTCAGTTATTTTACCACTTATATTTTCTTGAAGGAATAATATTATTTCAGGTCTTGTATTCAAGTTTTAAACAATTTTGAGTTAATTTTTGTGTATGGTATAAAATAGTGATCTAAAATCATTCTTTTGCATACAGTTGCCCAGCTTTCCCAACATCATGTATTGAAGAGACTACTTTTTCTCAATTGCATATTCTTTGCTTCTTTGCCATAAATAAATATTAATTCTCCACATATGTGTAGCTTAATTTCTTGTTTCTCAAAATCTTTTCCACTGATCCATGTGTATGTTTTTCTGTAGGTACCATATTGTTTTGATTATAATAGTTTTACAGTATAGTTTGAAATCAGGTGCATTATTTCTACAGCTTTGTTCTTAAGATTATTTTGGTTATTGGGGTCACTTGTGGTTTCACACAAATTTTAGAATTATTTGTTCTAGTTCTGTGAAAGATGGCATTTGATTGTTGATAAGAATTGCACTGAATCTGTAGATTGCTTTGGGTAGTGTGGACATTTAATAATACCAATTCTTCCAATCCCTGAACACAGAACATGTTTTCACTCATTTGTGTCTTCTTAGGTTTCATCAGCATCTTACAGTTTTCAGTGTACAGGTCTTTAATTTCTTTGGTTAAATTTATTTGTAGTTATTTTTATCATCTTTTATGAAATTGTAAATGAAATTGTTCTCTTACTTTTTTATTTCTGATAGTTTAGTGTTTAGTGTGTAGAAACACCATAGCTTTCTGTAAATTCTATATCCTGCGACTTTGCTGAATTTATTAGTTCTGAGAGTGGTTTGTTGGAGTCTTTAGGGTTTTTTATATATAGTATCTTGTCATTTGCAAATAGTGACAGTTTTCCCTTCCAATTTGGATTCCTTTGTATCTCTTTTTCTTGCTTAATTGCTGTGGCTAGGACTTCCAACACCATGTTGAATAGTAGTGGAAATAATGAGAATCCTTGTCTTATTCTCAGAGGAAAAGGTTTCAGCTTTTTATTGTTAAGTATGATGTTAGCTGAGGCTTGTCACATGTGACCTTCACTATGTTGAGGTATGTTCCCCCTGTGTCCACTTTATCTTTTAGTTACTAGGGACCCACCAAAACTTTTATCTAAAAGAACCACACTAAGTACCTAACATGTATCTGATTGAACAATTATAGTTTAGGGACAGGATATACTACTTTTCATGAACACAATCTATGATTTTTCACAACAAAGTTATAATGCATGAACAATTTACTGTAAGCTGGGACATGTATTGCAGTAACATTCCAACATCAAGGATGTCTATGCGAACATACTTGAGAACGTATGGAGTACTGCAGTCTTTCTGTGCAGCTCTAAATATGCTTTTGTATATTTTCCAATTTTTTTTTCCCAGAGCTGAGTTAGTTTCTCCCATATGTGCCACTGCAACCTAATGAACAGGCCTCTGTGACAAACATTATTAAATGTTAAAAAAAATAATAAAAAGAAAGAAAGCTGTTGGAAGAACAGAGCCAGTCTCTCTCTTACTGGTCAGCGGTCAGTTCTCCAGGGCTTCTTTCTCTTCTTTATAAGGCTAAAACATGACATAGCTAAGGACCCCTGCAGAGAGGGTAGGGAGAAAGACAGATGGTTACAGTTGGCCTAGGAAAGCAGGTACCACAGAAAATTTGAGCAGACTCTTGTAGTGTGAAAGAAATGATAAAACAGAAAGGCATGCATTTTAGAGAAACAGAATTCAGGCTCTGAAAGTTATTTAGTACTGGATAATCTTGACCAACTGCTTTAATATAATCTTGACCAACTGTTTCTATCTTTAAAATTGAGGTAATACCCACTTCACAGGAGTATGCTGAGAATTAAATGATATGAAGATATGATTCTCTTGGTATATACTTCATCTATCTATGTAGAGGTTGGAGGTAGGAAAAAAAAAATAGAAAGGACACATTAGTGGTAACTCTTTCTCTGTTTGGGTTTTTAAAATACAGAGTCACATATCCCTGTACTCAGGGAATGCTACATCTTTTTAAGACTCACACAGTCTTCTCCAGTCACACTTATACCAAACTGGAAGCAAACAAGACAGAGCTGGAATCCCTAATGTTACTAGTTTACAATAAAAGGTTAAGCAAGTCATTTTCTGTAGCTGATCTGTGGTTTCTTTGTCTAAAAGGAGAAAGAGAATCCATTAAGACTAAAATATTTTAATCATATTTAAGCTCATCATGAGATCTCCCTCCTCTTGGCACTAAGAATTAAAAGTATGTATTAGTTCATACTAACTTTTCAATATTTTCAGGTTTTTTTTTTTTTTTGCACAGATGTGGGTCATCTTCCCATTCTGTTTTAAACACTTACTGTGTGTTCAACTGAACAAGTGATTTTAATGTTTATAGTGACCTGATAAAGAAGGGAAAATTATTATCTTTACATTTCAAATGATGAAACTGAGGCTTGCAGACAGAAAGTAGCTTTCTGAAGGTTTTGTAAGTAATAAATTGGAGTTAAGATTTGAAACCATAACTCTTCTCTGACTTAAAATCCTACATTTATTAGATCTATTTCAATTTCTTTGATCCTTGAGGGCAGGCATGCAGTGTCCCTCATCTGTATACCCTTGAATAGACAGATTGTGTCTTCCCATGAGGGCTTCCCAGATGCTCAGTGGTAAGGAATCCGCCTGCCAATGCAGGAGACATGGGTTGGATCCCTGGTTCAGGAAGATCCTCTGGAGGAGGAATCGGCAACCTACTCTAGTATTCTTGCCTGAAAATTCCATGGACAGAGGAGCCTGGTGGGCTACAGTGCTGCAAAGAGTCAGACATGACTGAGCACATAGGCACAACACCCCGTGAGGAGAGGTGGAGGAGAAAAAATTCAGTAAGTAGCCTGAGTCTGCTCTTTTTTTTTTTTTTTTTTTTTTTAAACTGGGCTATGGTGGGAACTCAACATTCAGAAAACTAAGATCGTGGCATCTGGTCCTATCACTTCATGGCAAATAGATGGGGAAACAGTGGGAACAATGACAGACTTTATCTTTTTTTGACTCCAAAACCACTGCAAATGGTGCCTGCAGCCATGAAATTAAAAAATGCTTGCTCCTTGGAAGAAAAGTTATGACCAACCCAGACAGCATATCAAAGAGCAGAGATATTACTTTGTCAAGAAAGGTTTGTATAGTCAAAGCTATAGTTTTTCCAGTAATTGTGTATGGATGTGAGAGTTGGACTATAAAGAAAGCTGACTGCCAAAGAAGAAGACTCTTGAGAGTCCCTTGAACTGCAGGGAAATCCAACCAGTCCATCCTAAAGGAGATCAGTCCTGAGTGTTCATTGGAAGGACTGATGTTGAAGCTGAAACTCCAATACTTTAGCCACCTGATGCAGAGAGCTGACTCACTGGAAAAGACCGTGGTGCTGGGAAAGATTGAAGGCAGGAGGAGAAGGGATGACAGAGGATGAGATGGTTGGATGGCATCACTGACTCAATGGACATGAGTTTGAGTCAACTCTGGGAACTGGTGATGGACAGGGAGGCCTGGTGTGCTGCTGTCCATGGGATCAGAAAGAGTTGGACACGACTGAGCCACTGAACTGAACATAAGAATATTGGGTTTGAATTCTGGCTCTGACCTTGAATGAGTGACTCAGCTAGTCTGAGTCTTCCTAAAATGAAGGAGGTAGCACCACATAGATCTTTGGAATCCTCATCAATAAAACAGGGGTTGTGACAGTGCCTATCTTACAGACTTGGCTCCAGGATTTTTGTGTCAAAAATTTTCGATGTAACAATCTTGGGAATGTGTCTGGAGTGTGGGGAGTGCTCAATAAATAAGTCCCAGATACTGTCACTGTTCATGGAAGCCTGGTGTGCTGCAGTCCATGGGGTCACAAAGAGTCAGGCATGGCTGAGCCACCTAGCAACAAGATATTGCTCCTAATGACTGTGAATGACACTTTGAACCTTCCAGACCCTTAGAGTTTTGGGCTTCACGTCTTTCGATGTGTTTCAAAACACTGCAGTACTTGTGTTGTCTAGAGATTTTCAGCAGGGAAAGGAAGACTTTTAATCTAAGCCTGAAGAAATTGCGCTTGTAGCAAAAAAGCACAAATTCTGTCATCACCAGAGCTGGAGCTAACTCAGTAGCAAATTGTCAGAGTGGAAGAAGACCAGCCATGTGGGGAAGTGTGTATTGCTTGGTGGTGTTGATTGCTGAGGACTTTGTGGTGGGTGAAACAATCAACTTGAATCAGCAGATGTTGGCCCAGATTTTGTTCCTGGTGTTAACCAATTGTTCAGTCTTAGGCAAGTCTCCACCTCGTTGAGCTTTGGTCTTCTCATGGTGAAATGAAGGTATTAATATTAATTTCATAGGGCTTTTGTAAGACTAAGTGAGAAGGTAGATAATACAGAAGCCTGGCATACGTTAGGAATTCAAGTACTTATGGGAAGTCAGTTTGCAATCTTTTATTCACACTTAAGCAACTTTTGACACCTTTCGGAGAAGTCAAGACAATATGTTCACAGAAAAATAGAATTTTCAATTTGAACAGCACTCTCAAGATAATGTTATCCCATCTTCCTCCATACTTTTCATTTACCTGTGTTTGTTCAGTCAATTATTTATTCAACAAACATAGAATGTCTGTTCTGTATAAAACATAGGGGAAGGGGAAACCAGAGCAGGGAGCATTTACCATCTCTTTGTCTACCTGTTTTTCATTCTTTCCCAAGGGAAGGAAGTAGAAATCTTTCAGATTGCAAGAGACACATAGGACTGTGTTCACAGCTAGACAGAATTTTTGTATATTAAGACATTATGCTCCATTTTATACTCTTCTGCTCTCTCCCCATCCCAGATTTATGTGATTGGTGTTATTTAAAAGGACAGATAGTTTTATGTGGGGTCCAGGCAAGCAAGTTGTGCCCATTCTTAGCAAAACCACATAAGTTGACTGACCACAGCTTAGGTTCCTGTACTGTGATGCTAGTCATACCATGATAAAGTTTCAAGATCTAGTGATTGACTTGCAGTCAGATAGAACCCTATGGCCTTCAACCTGGCTCTATAGGAGCCCCATATTGGAATGAATATGGCATAAACAGTTGCTTTAAAAAAATATTATTTGATTGATGTTTATCTGTGTGTATAACTTTCTTGAAATGAAAACTATTTGGCAACAAAAAGAATTTCTATATCCTCTAATCCACTGGTCCTCACTTGGGAGAAGGTTGGCATTTTCCAGTGTGTGATGATATTTTGATTATCACAATTGGAAGGAGATACTATTAGAATCTAGGAGGTAGAGACTAGGGATCTGGCTAAACTATTTACATTACATAAGAGAAGATCCTTCAAACAGAGAATTATTGAGTTGGCCAAAAATTTTCTTCAGGTTTTCCTGTAACATCTTCCAGAAGATATTACAGACAAACTTGAATGAACTTTTTGGCCAACGCAATATACACGCCAGAGGGTGCTACAAACTGACACAGAAACTTTACTAACAAATATCATGGGTCCTACTTACCAGACATTTACAGTCTAGACCACCCTAGGTTCTCAGAGTGTGGTCTCTAAGGACCACAGGAAAGTAGCTTTGGCATTCACCAGAAAGTCATTAGAAGTGCAAATTCTTGGTTCCTACCTCAGACCTACTGAATCCTAGGATGTCCCCCAGAAATATGTGGTTTATAAGCCCTCCATGTGCTTCTAATGTTTCTTAAAATGTGAAAACCACTATTTCAGGCTCTGGTAAGTATGAGCAGTGGGTAACACTAAGAGGAGGAGCGGCAGGAAAAGCTGGGATCAGATGGGTTATGGATCGAAACAGTTTTGAATAGCAGACTTAACTGATCCAAATGAATTTTAAGATTGCTAATATAGCAATAAAGATGATACTCTTATGAGTTAAGAAAGTGATAATAACAGGCAACAGAAATGGTGTGCAATAACAAGGAACCAAGTAGAAAGGCAAAACCTTTTTAGGATAAACACGGTAACGTCTCATGTTTATTTTCATATTTTTGTATCAGCTACTGCACTAAGTCTTACAGAACTTTGAGAGGGGAAAGATACATTCTTACATAAGAATTCAGGGCACCATGTCATGTAGACACATGCCTACAACTATGGGAAGAAACAGCACGAACTCTCATAAAACAAAGAGCCCAAGAGAGAGATTTCAAGCCTCACTAGTCTTCAGAGACCAGAAGTCCATCTCAAAGCCATAGTATATGGTAAGAAATCCAAGAATCAGGAAGAGAAAAGCAAGGGGAGTGGGCTAATGTAAATGAGGATGTGGCAAAGGCAGGATTAGATGCTGCATCAATGTGCTGGATAGCAGCAGCATCTGGAATGCTTGCCCTAATCCTACTGCTTCCCATTTTAACTCCATAGTCCACTCCAGAGAGATGGTTATCTTGTTCACATTTATGCAATGGCATACAGATGGCTACCTCCAGGAAAGGGAGTTTTATGAGAATTACAATTTTATGAGAGGTTGTTCTTTTACCAAATTAAAATACCCTGGCTAAGTTGTCTGCGGATATTCTACATCTGCAATCTGGATCTACATGGAATAAATTCCTTTTTCTACGCCCAGCCTTCGATTATTTAAGGCTGTCTTTCAAGTTTCCTCAATTTGTTTATATCAACAGAATATTCACCTTTAAATATTCCTCATGTTTCACTCATATTTAAATATTTCTCATATTTCGTTGCTCAATATTCCCCCACTATCACTTGAGTTGCTTTCCTTTGGATATGCATCAATTCAATTATGTGATCTAATACCAGGCTCCCAGAACTGAACCCGATATCCCAGATAGAATTGTGCTAGTATGGAAAAATGCTGCAATTATGTGCCCTATTACTCTGACACTATATTTCTATAGTCAGCCCAGGCCAGATACTTGGATAGTGACCAGAGTGTGATCTCTATTGCCCATACCAGGGTTGTATTTCCTCAAAGGCAATTGAAAATTTTCAGAGTCGTTGGAGACCTTTCCTGAGGCTGCATAATTATATATTTTTTAAAATGCATTCAATTTCCTATGACAAGCTGGAAGTGTCTAAAGATGGCAAAGTGAAGGAGATAAATAGATTATTGATCGGACAGGCTTGTAATTCCTTAGCGAATTGGATTTAGTTTCTTCATTGAGTTCAGGTCAATGCCATAAATCTTCTAGAAAATCAATGCAACAGAGAGTCCTATGAACTAGACTTGAAGACATTTCCCTGGCTGCTTCAGGGATGGGAATGGTGGAAAATGTTTCCATGAGGGAATCACATACCGGGCATGTGGGGGAAGCATCTGAGCGAAGTCAAGAGACTTGGACATTCTTAAATTGAGCACTGTCATCTATGTGACCTTAATCACAAAGTCACTTTGCTTTGATCATCCTACACATTACAATGACAACATGAGACCATGCAAACAATTCTCTATACTTTTCTTACTCCTCTGAGTGGGGAAGAGCAAGACAACTACTGAAATAAACAACTCCAAAATTTGGTGACTTGACACGATGAAAGGTTATTCTTATTATAACAAATATTTAAATGTGGGTTCTGTCTCAGGTAGTTCATCCTTAAGCAGTCCATTGGGAGCTCAGGTGCTCTGGCTTTTCATATCTTACGACCCTGCTGTTACACAAAGCCTTGATGTATATTGCTTCCAACCTACCTTGACTAACACAGACACTTACAGAAGGTAATGTAAAAATAGAGTGTGAAAGGGTGGATAGAAACAATTACAAAACCTTTTGAAAATGCATTCCAGCTTCTGAAATGAGCCCATCTATCTCTGTATTTATAAAGAAGAAACAAACAAACAAAACAACACCTTAGAAAGGCGATATTGGCATATAAATAATTTCAGCTGGCTTACCTAAACTCCACCTTAGTCTCCACTGAAACCTATTCAAAAGTCTGATAAAAGTGGGCCACCAGAAGGAAAAGTTGAAATTTAGAGAGGAAAATGGTAGTGAGGGTGTTCAAACAGATGCACTGTAGATAATTGCATTTTAAAATTGTCTTTTTGGTAATTCTTTGTTGGGATGCTCCATTTTTTTTACCATATTTATCCACTTTATTTTGCATAGAAAAAGTACATGACTGTTTAAAGACTGTGGCAAAACTTATTCTAACCTGGCATAGTCACAACAGGCATTGGAAGAGGACACAAAAATAAATTGAACTTGAAGCTTTGAGAAAGTGGGAAGAAAACAGAGGATCAAGGTACAGAAGAGTAATACCCAATTTGGTAAACCCTTAACTTCTCAGGATATCATGAAGTCTAATGTCTAGAGTCCATAATATTTACAATGATATGACTCACTCTTAAAAGTGTACAGCAACATTCCAGTGGATTAACACAGCACGCTTACTTCTTACTCACATGACGATCCAGTGTGAGTATTCCTAGTCCTTGGTGCTGAATTGGTTTCCTGTTGCTGCTCTAACACATTGCCAGAACTTAGGAGCTTAAAGCGACCTTCATCTGCCCTCTGATAGATTCTGGAGGCCATGTGCCTGGAATAAGTCCATAGGGCTGCATTCCTTCTGAAGGTGCTGAGCAATAATAGTCTGTTTTCTCACCTTTGCTAGTTTCTAGAGGTTGTCTGAGTCCCTCGGCTCATGAACCTGTGCCACTCATTCCAACCTGTTTCTGTGGTCATATCTCCTTCTTATACTCTTGACTCTCCTCCTTCCTGTAAGGACCCTTGTCATCAACCTAGGCTCACTCAATTAATCCACGAGAATCTGTCCATCTCAAGATCCTCAATCTAAGCAAATCTGTGAAGCTCATTTGCCATGGAAGTTAACATATTCACAGACTCCAGGGATCAGGACACCCAGTCATTGAAGGGAGAGGACATAGGTGTCATTATTTTGCCTGTGATTAGGACCAAGGCTATGGAAGGATTTTCCAACTTCAGTAGAAGGCTTCCAAGGTAGCCCTGGGTATCAACATCCAACTGAAAAGTGGAAAAAAGGAGAAATGACTGCACCTAGAAGGATTTATGCCACTGGACTGACAAAAACCTACAGTATGTACACTAACGCTTGCTTTATTCTTTTCTTTCTGGTTATATGGAAAATTCCAAGTTACATGCTTTGTCCACAGACTTAAGAGAGAATTAAAAAATGATGGTGTAACCCAAGAAGGGAGCACAGAGAAGAGACAGTGGGAATGGAGAGTGGAGAAGAAGAAATACAGGCACTGTGAATCATAACAACAGGAAAATGTGCTTGGACTTAATGGTTTGTTTTCTCATATTTTCAAGGGTGAGTGAGATTTTCTTACAGTGGCACCAGCAGGCTTTCGCTGCTTGCGGCCTCCCCAAAATAGATCCTGAGTACCCTGGTGCCCATCTGCAGTGAGAATCAGCTAGTGACGCATGACAGCTATCCCTTGAAACATGCTCAGTGAGTCACACAGCTCACAGCGGCTGTGCAGTGGGGCTTACTGGCCTGAAAATGACTTTCTCTCTTCCCTTCAACCCCCATCATCAGCTTGGGAAACTATCGTGGGATACATCTGTGTATTCTTTCCTCTGGAATCATTATTGCAGTTGTAGCCCCAATGCTCAAATCCTTGTGCCTCTCTGGAGAGAAGCAGTGCCTCCTGGAATGGGTCGATCACATCACAGAGATCCAGGAAACCCCCCATGTCTGCTGAGTGTGTAGCCTCCCAAGACTGTCTAGTAGATATGGTTTCTGTGATTTCTGTGACTCACTGTGTGCTTTGGAGTGGTATATTCTGTTTTGTCATTATTTAAGCATACTTGATTTGCACAATGTGCTTATTTGGAAATGGAGGCAGATATATTCGGCATGTCTAGGTCCCTTTCAATGAATGAGTGATGTTCATTCTTTCTTTATCCACCCCTTCCTCCACTATTTCCAGACCTCTTTCTTACTAAGAGCTATGTGGAGGTGTCTGTTCACAAAGTAGATAACAACGTCTGTCTACAAAAATTCTAACTCACTAGGTTCAAATCAAGAATTTATGTTTCTTACTAACAACACCCAGATTTATTCTAATTTTCAGGCAGCTTTTGCAAATACTATAGGCGTATTTTAAAAGGCAGGATGGATTTTTGTGCTGGATATCTGGATTTAAACCAAAGCTCTTGAATTTACCAGTTAGAGCACATGGCCCAATTCCTTAAGATTTATGTATCATGCTGATAAATATGTAACTTTACCCAAATCCAATTCTCAGATTATATCTTCTTCATTGCAGGAGACATTTGCACAAAAGACATGATAACTGGTATGTTTACTGAGTTTTATTCTACTGCATATGCTTTGAAATTTTAAAAAGAAAAAAAAAGATTCACATTGTCTGAAGTAGTCACGTGTATGCATGACAGAAAAGAATAACTTTAAAAATGATCTCAGAGAAGACATAGACTCTGAGCAGGCAAGCAGTTTAAGATAGAGCAGAAAGACATTCTCCAAGCGAAACTTCGAAGGACTCTCAGAACATCCAGCCATTGTTGGATCATCTTAGATCATCTGGCCATGCTCCCTGGTAGTGGCTATCTGGATTGATGGAGAAGGGGACGGCAGAGGATGAGATGTTTGCATAGCATTGCCAACTCACGGCCATGAGTTGGGGCAAACTCTGGAAGACAGTGGAAGACAGAGGAGTCTGGTGTGCTGTGTTCATGGGGTTGTAAAGAGTTGTATGACCTGGCAATTGAACAACAACAACATTGAAAGACTGGTACTTCTATTCAGTCTCTACCCTTCTCTAGAGTCACCTTTCAGACTCCTAGTTTGACCATCAATGGATTTATCTCCCAGCCTACAAACCATTAATGACCACCACTCTCTACCATGCACCTCTGATGGTTTATATGGCATTGGCCCTTTCTGTTGACATTTTGGATACTAGCTATACTAGCGAACAATCATGTGACACTGGTCTGGACATTTTTGATGAATTAATCCACTCAATCTTCACAACGAATACTACTGTTAATTTCATTTTACAAACTAGAAAACAGAGCCATAGAAAGTTATGGAGTTGTGGATGCTTACACTTTATAGTACAAATCCTAAAACAAACAAACAAACAAAAAAACAATTAAAGAGAGAATTGCTAATATCCCCTGCCAATGATTCCCAAGATATGTACATTTTAAAAGAAGAGTTTATTAGTATAATGTAGGGATAAGTAATCATTTTAACCTAGATAACCAGGTAGCGATTTCTTTACAATGTCTTTTGGAGAGGAGGATCTTCCTGTTTAAACAATGGCTTGGGGATTTTTTATCCTTTTTGGCAAAGGGGTCTAACCATATGCCATATAACTCTCAAGTTATTCTTACACATGAACCCAGAGCTGCCTTATATACCATCTAACTCCCTCCTTCAACTCATCTGAGGCAACTGCACTCTGCATATGAGAAGCAGTTTGCTGGGATCATGTGACTGAAAGTATCTGGGGCTCCTGAAACCCAGTCCTACCTGACACCCAGGAGATAATGAGTCACTGCTGTTTCTGTTGTTTTCCATTCACAAAGCTCTGGGTGAAAAAAGCTTTAGAATTTGCTGAAAAAAAGAGCTTTCATCCCACATACCCAGTCCTCATTTCCCTAAAATTTTTCTTTCAAGAACAAAGAAGTAGCAAGGAAAACACCAGAAAAGCAGGAATTTGAGACATGTGTCTGGTGAGCAAACAAGAAAACGCAGGTCAAAAAGTAATCGCTGATGAAAAATTAAAACTCTATTTTTTCTTCTTTTTCTCTTTATACATTGCTTGCCTATAAACAGCAAAGAGTTCTAAAAACACAGCAAGGCAACTCTCTCTGAGCTAAGGCATCAGTTTTTGAAAAACATTATGCTATTATAAGACTAGACAATGAAATAAACATAAAGACAAAATTGCTATGACAATCATACATATAATCATATGTGTGTATATATATATATATATATACATACATATACCCCTCACATTCACATGTCTTTCTATTCTATTTGGAGCTAAAAATTGGGAGCAAGAAAAACTGTAGCAGAAAAATTGAATTAAACAGAATTTCTGGGTCTAATCACAGGGCACATTTGAGATTGTATTTTCCATCAGTCTTGGGACCATTAAACCAAGCATGCAATATTTCATTAATTTTATCTTAGGTTCAGTTGGGAGAACAATGCGGTTAGACAGAGACATGGATTTAGAGTGTTTAAAAGGACCTCAATAGTATTTAAATTTGTTTAAGAAAGCCTCTCTGTTTGCCTTTCTCATTTCTCAGTCTCAACTATTTCCATAGATTCTACTGGGTTTTGCACTAGAATCCCAGCCACATGGTGATGGATATAGTGTGGGATTATTCAAAATTCTAATATCGTATCCACCATGATTCCTGACACATATGATATGATATGATTGATACATGCTATATTGAATTGATTAATATTACATTGAATCAACCCATGTTAAATTAATTGAAAAATGCCTGTTAAATCTAGTCTCTGTCTTAATCATTGCCAACCTTGGCAGACAAGTGACAGCTTCTTGTCTCATTTATGTGTCCGTTCCAAAACTTAAATCCTCTCAATACATTGTTTAAATCAATTAAATCCCCCCAAATTCTTCCAGTGGCTACAACTGCTTATAGAATAATCTTTAAATAAATTAGCATGAGCTTTAAGGACCTATGAAGTCTTTGTTTCATCTTCATTTATTGACTTATTTATTATTATTCCTTCTTCTCAATTTTCACTGANCCCCAAATTCTTCCAGTGGCTACAACTGCTTATAGAATAATCTTTAAATAAATTAGCATGAGCTTTAAGGACCTATGAAGTCTTTGTTTCATCTTCATTTATTGACTTATTTATTATTATTCCTTCTTCTCAATTTTCACTGAATAGTATAGCCACATTCAATTACCATTTTCTACTCAACATACTGTTTTTTCACACCTATATGTGATACCTATGCCATATATTTTCCTATATATACTATATATTTGTATATATGTCTTGTGTTTGCAATTTTCTCCCTGGAATGTCTTTCAAATCTACAACTTTTAAATCCCTATTCCTTCTTTACCAGCTCAAATACTACTTTATTGTTGAATATTTTCCTTCTTCTCTAAAAGGAAAACTAATTTCTCTTTTATTGGTAGTTCTGTAGTACTTCCTACTAACTTTTCGTGTAGTATTTTCATATTGCACTTTTTTAAAAGATTATTCCATCTAGTCTGCTGGACTCTGATTTCATGAGAGAACTATACATTTTAATCATTTTTACCTCACCCACTCAATATCCATTATAGGCTGTGATGATCAGGTATTCAAATAGCCTTTTAATTCCTGAGAGGTATATTTTAAAGCCAATGTTTACAGACTCTGAATCTCTTAGGAGTCACCCAAGTAACATACATAATTATTCAAATTAAGTAAAGATGTTAATAAATAAGAGAGTACTTGCCTCATCTATGGGAGCAAATATACTCTTCCAGGTGATTGTTACCCTATGGAAATGGGCCATTACTGCTGTGTCTTCAAAAACAGCCAAATAACTGAAGTTTTACTTGAAATGTCTAAACTTTTAGACAAATATGTAGGCCACAGTGGTCTAGATTCAGCTAGTGGACAGCCAATCTGCAATCCATCCCCTATTTATACAAAATTGATTTTTGCCTGCATGTTATCCATGTAGTCAAGGAATGGAGCTTTTGAAATATACTTCAGATACTTTAATCACTGGAATCCTCTCTTATAGCTATCTATATTTTATTTGCAGCAATACATGTCCTGGAGTCTATTTGCATGAAAATTTTGTTTTCAATATCCTCCTTTTTAAATTTATTTCCCCCTTCACCTCCCTCATGCTATTTCTCAGTTTGCTATTCTCCATCAGCTCATCTGCACCACCTTCCCCAAGCCCCTGAAACTTGCCTTTCTTTGTTCTTCTCTACTATAAAACAAGAATAATAAACTAATTTTATAGGTCTGCCATAAAATTTAAACAGAAGAGATATGCAAGACCCCCAAAGTGTAATGGTTTATATTATTCTCTCAATAAGTTAATTTTGTTCCTTTTGTCTCCATCATTTTTCTTTCCTCTCACCCATTGCAAGTAAATGTTATGTGCCCTTAATCTATCAAAAGTCTTATAGGAGCAGAGCGAAGTGTAACCATTCAACTATCAATACACAAATTTAGAGTGAAATTGATCAACTACTCATCCTTTTCAATTGTGCATTTTAACCTTACCTCCAGAGTCCAGTGGAATAGACTGAATATTTTTTTTTAACTTTTTTTTTAAATTAATTAATTTATTTATTTTTAAATTTAACTTTACAATACTCTATTGGGTTTGCC
>SJYV01033850.1:0-45167 GCA_006410875.1 Neotragus pygmaeus
GGGGCAGGAGGAGAAGGGGACAACCGAGGATGAGATGGCTGGATGGCATCACGGACTTGATGAACATGAATCTGAGTTAACTCCAAGAGATGGTAATGAACAGGGAGGCCTGGCCTGCTGCAATTCATGGGGTCACAAAGAGTCGGACATGACTGAGTGACTGAACTGAACTGAACTGAATCCCAGTTTAAAAAAGTTTTTAAAAGCCAAAGACACTGTATTTCCCAGACATCCTTGTAGATGATTAAGCCATTAAAAAAGTTGGAGTCATTGGGTAGAACTTCTGGGAAAGTTCCTTAACTCAGGTGGCAGGCATGTATTTTTCATTTCCTCTTTCTATCTCATCTTGCCTGAATTTGAATGTATTGCCTGGAGCTGTAGCAGCTGTTTTGGGATCATGAGAGAAAGGTCAAGAAAATCAGAGGGCCTTTGACCTTGACACTTTGAACCATTAGCTGAACCAACATTAAAATCGTAGACAGACTTTTAGTTACAGAACAAAAATACACTCTTGTGTGTTTAATCCACTGTATTGCAGTCTAGCCAGCAGCTGAACTCAATTCCAAACTCACACCATCATACCACTTTATTACAAAACAGGATTTGACCACCATGCCTCTTTATACATCATTGTATTTTCAAAAGCAATAGACATTGTGTATCTTCCCAGTTGTAAGTGTTCTATGAATGTGTCTTGAATGAACTCTAGAGAGTTTAAATTCAGCCTCACCAATAACCTCATCTTCCTCCAGTGCCTGACTTTCCACTTTCTTGAACCCAAGCAGTTACTTTTTTTTTGAATCAGAAAAATATAATGGTTCAAATCTATAACAGGTGTTCATTCTGGGAAATGTCCACCTAAGTTTTTATTTATTTTTGGAAAGCCTTTCTTCTGTAGCATCTGATGTTTTATTTCTCTCAATTTGATGATCATTAAGTACTACACCATAAAAATAATACTGTACAATTTTCAATATGTTTAACATATCAGGAACTCAGTAACTATTTTGTTCTCATTTTACTCATACTCTAGCATGGGATAAAAATAGTCTAAATGACTTAGGTTCTAAAAATAATATTGAGATGAGAAAGAAATGTCTTGCTTCTCATTGCTAACTAGTCTCTATCCTCAAGATGTATTAAAGGTTTTGTTTAGTGTGCTGGCTCTGCTCAGTGGGTGGAACACAGCTGACTGGAGAACTGTGTTAAGTAGGATTCTGCAGCCACATTAAGGCTCTGTCAAAAGGGCAGTAATTGGATTAGCTATCTTGCTATAGACAAGAGGATAAATAGAGTTGTCTGTGGCAACTCGTGTACCTGGTATTTGCCATCCCACATGTGCGTGCATGTGTGCTGAGTCGCTTCAGTCATGTCTGACTCTTTTGAGACCCCATAGGCAGTAGGCTGCCTGGCTCCTCTGTCCATGGGATTCTCCAGGAAAGAATACTGGAGTGGGCTGCCATGCCCTCCTCCTTGCTGACCCAGAGATTGAACCTGCATCTCTTAAGTTTCCTGCACTGGCAGGCAGGTTCTTTAACACTAGTGCCACCAGGGAGATCATCCCACATGCCAAGACAGATTTACTTATACACACATGCTTGTGCGCATGCACACGTGCGTCTGCACGCGCACACACACACGCACAGAGCTGAAAGGCATCACATTCTTTAGAAGGAGTTCCCTAATCCCAGTCTTTCTCTGCCAATCTTTTCCCGCCCTTTTAGATTTATTCAGTCTACTTTTTGTATTCATGTACTGTATACACACATACCGTATGTGTTTGTGTGAGTGTATGTGTGACACATGTATATATACATATTTTTTTTCTGTGTCCCAATTTAGATGAGATTCCTTAGGCTAAATCATGCATCTATTCTGAGTTTGTCTTTTATAGAATTACTAGAATCACAACATGGTCACACTGTATGCTAGGGTAAAGTTTTCTGATGACAGTATGCTTCTGAATTCACTGGATAAAGATCAGTGTGGTATTGTTTATATTTTATCCTTTCTAGGAGGAGGAGATGGTGGATGGCATCTTAAAGGCCCTTTCAAATATTCAAGGGTACAAAGGCTCAGGCCAGGGGTTGGCAAATTTTTCCTGTAAAGAGCCAGCTAATAAATATTTTAGTCTTAACAGGCTACATAGATTGTCACACGGCTACACAGTTCTACAGTTGTAGTTCCGAAGCAGCAGTAGCAGCAGTAGACAATCTGGAAATGAGTGGGCATGGCCATGTTCAATACCACTGGGGAGGGTGGGAGGAAGGTTTGACCCCTAAGTCTAATTTGCTGACTTCCGCAGAGGGAATTTGAAGACTGGGAAGGTTCCCTACAGGGTACTTGTGTGAACTTCAGTTTATGTCTGCACGTCCTTTAATTATCTGTGACGTGATGGTGATGATGCTGGTGCTTATCTTCTAGAGGTGCTGGGAGGATTAGATGAGCCGATAATAGGAGCACCTAAATGGTACCATATCTGGCCAAGAAATGGACCTCTCAGGCGATCATCTAGTTGTCTTATCCTCACCCGCGCTCTCGCCTCAGCCACCTGCAGGCTCAGGTGAGTGGAACGTGTGAGGCAGCAGAGCTGGTGGAGATGGGAGAGCAATGTCCCGCTTAAGGTGCACGCTGACACTGAGCCCCAGGCCACTCTTCTCATGGGAGGCAGGGCTCTTCTTATTGCCAGGTCTTCTGAGCTTTCAGGAGAGGGCAGAAATCTGTATTTTAAGTAAAAGATTCCACTTTCAAAACTTTTGCAAACTATTTAAAATTTTAAAACATGGTAGGAGCTTGAAAATGATCCAAGTATAAGGGTCAAGAGATGCCACTAGATGACTTTTGGTGCACAATTCCCAGGATCAGGATACTAAGTAAATGGTATAGTTCAAGGACTTGGAAACAAAGTAATGTCAATATCCAGCCAGGCCTCACATATCCCGTGCTTAAGCGCTAAGCTATCAGTACTTCAATTAACCATCATAACAACTGGATTTGTTTACTCAGTAGATACTAATGAGAGTTTCCTCTGTTCTGGGCACTGGTCTGCACAAAGGGCATCTAACAGGAAAAGGGACAGAAAAAGAGTCCCTGCCTTCATGGAGCTTTTATTCCATGAGATCAGTAAGGTTCATAAAGACACAGGCAGAGGATGAGCCTCCCCCGGTGGTCCAGTGGTTACGGTTTCACATTCCAGTGCAGAGGGTTCGAGTTCAGGCCCTGGCTGGGCAGCTAAGACCCCACATGCCTCAGGGCCAAAACTCCAAACCATAAAACAGAAACAATATTGTAACAAACTCAATAAAGACTTTAAAAATTGTCTGCATCAAAGAATCTTAAAAAATAAAAAAGAATATATGTGGAGGAACTAGCAATGAAGAGTGACCTTTAGAGGAAATGATGCTGAGAGCCGAATCATTTCTTCCTGGAGCTGCAAAGGGCAACAGAATTATCAGCAAACATGAAGGATTATAATAGGAAGACTACAAATTAATGACATAGAGACATCACTGACTGGCTGTGCTCTGGGTTCCCTGCGGATAAGTAGGAGGAAACCTGATCCATTTCCAGGGCAGGGCTTTAAATAAGATACCAGGAAGAACTTCCCAAGAGCATGGTTGTCAAAGACGAGCAGGTGGCTAAAGTTGATTGAGAACTCTCTTCCCTGGAGAGCTTTAGGAATGGTGAAGTCAACATTTATCCAAACATAGAGTCTCTTCATGGAGGCCAGAAATTGGACTGGACCCAGGAAGCCTGAGAACCTTGGTGAAAGATTTTAAATTTCTAAATTTCTGACTTAGGTCTACAGAGTTACCGTCTTTAAAGTTAAAAACAGTTTGTGCCTAGAAAGATCTCTTCTCTCATAGATGAAGCTCCATGGTTGAGCTCATGTAAGGAATGCGTTTTTTTTTTTTTTTAATTTAATTTTAGCAGTTTCTATAAATGGATTTTCTAAACCTCAAGCTGAAGTTGTTACCACGACGGGGAACATGGAGATAATTTTTCATTCTTTCATGCTATGCTGAATGTCAGCAGTGGAAGCTCCTAAAAATAATCATACCTTGTATTTATATAGCACCTTTCCCGGAGGTTCTCAAACTGCTTTGTAGACATCATGTAATTAATTCCTATAAAGCATCCTGAAGACAGTGGTGTAATATCAAGTTAATATTTGTCTTATATATAGAGGTAATGCATTTTATCCTTACACATTATATTTATATTGCATTCGGTGAACTCTATGTCAGGCATAGGGTTTGCTGCCTGAAAACACTCTCTGGTTCCTGGGTTGCACAGGTTGACAAGAGGCAAGGATGAAGAAAATAAGTGCAGAGGAAGAAAATAAGTTCAGGAAGGTAAGCGCACTTGAGAAAAGAGAAATTCACACCAGGCTGCCGGAAGTTGGTGAAAGTGTCGATTATTTCTAGGGTTCGTGGGAAGCCGTTGCAGGAATATGAGAAGAGAGAGTGGAAAGGGGGTTCTAACACCCGCCCCCCAAAACAGTCTTTTTAACTTACTCAAACCAGTAAGCGAGAGAGGGCAGGCCTGGAATGCGGTAGGTGAAGCTCTCTGTTGACTACTGTTTCTGTGCCAAGGCTCCCCTTTCTCAGCCCTCTTCTCCCCACGGGGCCACACAGCTTCCCTTTGACACACCTTTATCTTCATCTTTCTCAGTTCATCTTTTCTACACTTTCAGAAAAGGTTCTAACAGGAACCCACTTGCCAACAGGCAACCTCTGTCAATCATTTAGACCCTCCACGTGTGACTGAGTGCTAAGTCACATCCATCTTTGTGACCCCATGGATGGTCACCTGCCAGGCTCCTCTGTCCATGGGATTCTCCAGGCAAGAATACTGGAGTGGGTTGCCATGCCCTTCTGCTGGGGATCTTCCCGGCCAAGGGTCGTACCCTCATCCCTTCTGTCTCTTGCATTGGCGAGTGGGTTCTTTACTGTTAGCGCCACCTGAGAACCCATTTGCCATTAGCCATAGACACTTTAGTATGAACTTAAGCCAGGAGAACCTCTCCCAATCATTTTGGCCCTTTATACCTCATCTCTAATTTTGCCATGCAAGGATTAAGTGAGTGAATTTGCATCCCACCTCTTAGAATAACACCAGACTTGTAGTAAATGTTTACGCAAGTTGTTATTAGTAGTGTTTGCAAAAATGTCAGGCCTGGCTGAGCAGCAATGAGAGTAGACTGGCTTCCTGCAAACGTTGGTGCATCCTTCAAATCAGACTGCAAAGGGGTAGCCTTTGATTCCCTCAATGCATCAAACCTGCCCTGGCAGCCAATAGAGCAAAGGAACTGTCTCCCTGGCCCCAGCAGATGGCTGGGAAATGGATAGAGGAGAGAGGGAGGGAGGTCAGATGTGAGGAGTGTTACTGGGTGGGAGGATGGGGTGTTTTGTATGATGATAAATTGGACAGAGAGGAAAAAGGGGAGGGAGACTCTGTGGAAGACCCCCAGGTCCCAGCTTGGAGGGGTGGGCCATCAACTGCTGTGGAGCATGGTGTGTGGGTTTGGAAAGGGAAACTGTTTACGTAGGCTCCAGCTTGTGGCCAGCCCAGCAGGCTGCCTGCAGGTTTACAGCTGAATATTACTGTCGTGGCACTCTCCACTCTGGAGGAGCCAACAGGAGGGAACGGCCAGGAACGTTTCCACCAGCCCAGAGGTTCTGGCGCCGCCCTTGAGTGATTTCAAATTGGCAAGAGTGGTCTGATGATTTTCCACAGGCCAGCTCAATCTTCCATGCTCATGGACCCAAAATTTAGCATCTGTACTGGGTCCAAAATTCCTCTCAGAGACTCTGATAAACCCTTTCAAACCAGCTGAAGACTTAGCACTGTATCCATTTTCAAGTGTGAACAAGGCCTTGAGTTGTCCAGCCCCTAAACCTGAAACATAACTGTCTGTTTTCAGTAGGTTCTTCTTTAAGCACCTAAGCTGGTCTTGGCTCACCCGGAAAAGAAGACACTTGAGCCAAGGCCTTAAGACTGTGGGATTCTGCCCTTGGCACTAAAGCAGAAGCCTTCAGCGAGGTATTCAGAACAACCTTAGCTGCATTAATTCTGCCTTGATGGAGTCACCTTTGATTCAAGGCCATCCAGAAATACAACGGACATGGTCCTTTCATGCATCTTAGCTGCAAGAAAGATATTTTCTTTCTGAAATTTAATCGGTTTTCTTAAACAAAAGGAAAGCCACCTCAACCCATTTCATTTAAAAATCTATTATGCTAGCATTAGCATCTATTATCAATGTATGAAGCAAAGTTGAATGTTTAGTCTTCCTAAAAGGACAGAAAGTCTATCATTTTTTCCTGGAAACGTTTGTTTTCTAGCTCAGTAATGGAAAAGAGAGGACTGGCCTTATGTAGAATTGCTTGACATTTAATAATTCTCCATTGGTTCTGCATCAGTTCTTTGAGGCTAAGCCTTCTTTATGGTCCAGCTCGCACATCCGTACATGACTACTGGAAAAACCATAATATTGATTATACGGACCTTTGCCAGCAAAGTGTAATGTCTTTGTTTTTTAATATGCTACCTAGGTTTGTCATAGCTTTTCTTCCTTGGAGCATCTTTTAACCTGTGGCTGCAATTACTGTCTGCAGTGATTTTGGATCCTAAGAAAATTAAATCTGCCACCGTTTCCACTTTTTCTCCATCTATTGGCCATGAAGTGATGAGGCTGTCTACCATGATCTTAGTGTTTTGAAGGTTGAGTTTTAAGCCAGATTTTTCACTCTCCTCTTTCACCTTCATCAAGAGGTTCTTTAGTTCCTCTTTGCTTTCTGCCATAAGGGTGGTATCATCTTCCTGTCTGAGGTTGTTGATATTTCTCCCGGTAATCTTGATTCCAGCTTGTGATGGCATTTATTATGATGGACTCTGCATAAAAGTTAAAAAAGCAAGGTGACAATATACAGCCTTGACATACTTCTTGCCCAGTTTTGAACCAGTTGGTTCCATCATTAGGATGAGAATTACCTGAAAGCTCTAGGTGCAAGTGACAGAGATAAGATTTAAACCATCTTGAAACAAAAAGGGAATTTATTGGCTCTACTGGGAAGTCTGAGGACTGGGTATCCCTGAGCTTTTCTGGGTTTGGGGGTGCAAACAATGCCTTTGAAGGCTCAGGCTCTCTTGTTCCTTCTCTGAAACCTGATTTCTTCTGTGCTGGATTTTTCTTGGGTAGTATTGCTCCACATTTTGGCAAGGACAGCTTCCGGCTACCTCAGGCCCCCATCACTCTTAATGCTTAGTTATAAGGCTCAGGCTGGTTTAGTAGGTGAGAGATGGGGAGGAATGATCAGATGGGGATGCAGTTTGGATGTCCAAGGGCAGGGGGAGGGGAGCGGAGGAGGAGGTTTGACTCAGGAAGGCCAGTCAGAGCCCTTTCCAGTGGCTGATACCAAACTTTGATTCCCTGATCCGTCATTAACACCATTACCTTATCAGAATGCTCCCGTACTGTTGGAGGGAATGTAAATTGATGTGGCCGCTCTGGAAAACAGTATGGATGTTCCTTTTAAAAATGAAAAATAAAGTGCCATATGATCCAGCAATCCCACTCCTGGGCATATATCTGGAGAAAATTCTAATTCAAAAGGATACATGCACCCCAGTGTTTGCATCAGCACTGTTTACAATAGCCAAGACCTGGAAGCAACCAAGTGCCCATCAGCCGACAACTGGTTTAAGAAGATGTGTATATACATATAAATATATATATGTGTATATATATATATATATATACACACACACACACACACACACATACACACACACAAATGCACAGACAGAATATTACTCAGCCTAAAAAAGAATTACACTACATCAATGGACCTGGAGAATACCATACTAGGCGAAGTGAGGCAGAAAAAGATGAATATTATTCAATATCACTTATATGTGGAATCTAAAGAATAATATAAATAAATTTATATACAAAACAGTAGCTGACTCACAGACATAGAAACTAAACTTATCGTTAGCAAAGGGTAAAGAGAGGGGAGGGATAAAATAGTATAGAATTAATAGGTGCACACTGCTATACATAAAACGGATGAGTGACATGGCTTTACTGGATAGCACAGGGACTTATATTCAATGCCTTGTAATAATCTATAATGGAAAATAATCTGAAAAAAATATTTGTAACTGAATCATTTTATTGTACACCTGAAACAGCACAATATGTCAAATCAATTACACTTCAATTAAAAAGCACCATTCCGTTATCAACACTCTTAACCCTCCGCTCCTCCCCCTGTCTCCCATATTGCTATCAGACACGGACATCCTCCCGCTGGTGCGGCCTTGTCTATACCTGCGCTGTGAGGGGAGCAGACCTGTGCTTAAGGCAGAAGAAACCATGCGGTGCAAGAAAGTGGCCGATCCCGGAGGAGGCGAGGCTTCTGTTTCCTTAAGAGGCGTCAGCTGCTGGGATCCCAGAACAACAGACGTCAATGCAAGGGTAGAAGCTGACCAGTCCGTTAATGGATTCTCCCCAGCACCTGCCCACGAGGGCGCAATCTGATCTTCCTGTAGTGAATGTGAGTCTTGGATAACTCTATCTTCTTCACGTGCCCTGATTCTCCAGCAAAGCTCAGGTTCAACCCCTGTGAAGTGGGCAAATCAGACGGTTCTGTCTGGAGTCATCATCCCGATGCCTTGTCTCATTCCTACCCACCTTGAGAAAGTGTTTAGTTACTTATTTCTGGCTGCGCTCGGTCTTCCGTGCTGCACGCGGGCCTCCTCTGCGGGCGGTGGGGGCTTCTCATTGCAGTCGCTTGCTGTAGAGCTCGGCCTCCATGGCGCATGCGCTTCCGTAGCTGTGAACAAGGACTCAGGCGTTTTGGCACTCGGGTTTCCTTGCTCTGCGGCATGTGGCATCTTCCCAGACCAGGGATCAAGCTGATGTCCCCTGGATTGCAAGGCAGATTCTTAACCCCTGGACCACCCAGGGAGGCCCCTATCTACTTTTTGATATGAACCGGGAATATGATAGTAGATGGCTGTCTTTGAACATGATCTCAGTGTTTTGATGTTTTAACCCTGGAGACAGCAGCAGAAGGTACTATCTCCATTATCTAGTAAGAGTTTGCTTTTGTTTTCATTGTTTTGCTGAATGCCCAGACATAGAAAATAAAGACTATGTTTTCAAATCTTCTTGACAGCTAGGTGTGACCATGTAGATTTTGGTCTCTGGGGTTCGAATGGAACTTGGGTGGACACCTTCTGGGTCATATTCTCCCCTTCTCCTATTCTGTAGGCTGGAATATAGACACTGTGAAGCTTCATTTTGAGTGACTCAGATGAGGGCAAAGTCTTAATGATGACCACACAGCAGGAAATAAAGAGCCTAGGGGGGCAACTCTGTGTAGCCCTATGACAGCTGTTGGTCCTGGCAATCTCCCAGAGCAGAACCACCTCGTCACAAGGATGGGAGAAAGAAATAAATGTGAAGGAAAGATCATCTTTTATCCTGCTCAAGCCACTGTTATTTTGGATTCCTGTCACATGTGCTAAGCCTGTATCCTAACTAAAACAGTGAACCAAGAGCTTTTATAGAAACATTTGGATCAAGCAATCCAGAAGGTACAGCAGTGAGAATTGGGTTAAAGTCTAAGAGAGCTTAGATTATCTTAAATAACTACTCTCTTGATGTTCGGGGGTGGGGTGGGGTGGGAATGTAGCTTAAAAAAATAGTGATAAAAAATAATTAATTGAACAACCGGAGAGCATGGCATTTATCATGCATTATGGAAATAAGAGACTTAGGAAATTTTTGGACTAGCAGGAGTGGAAAAGTTCACTTGCTCTCATCACTTGGCCCAATCACTTAGTTTTAGAGCTGGGTTTCTCAATTTTAGCACTATATTGATATTTTGGGCTAGATAATTTGTTGTTGCTGGGGCCTGTTCTGTGTATTACAGTTGACTGACAGCAATCTACCAGCCTTATCCACTGGATACCAGTAGTAAATGTCCATCTCCACCCCACCCCATGCCATCATGACTATCAAAAGCCAAAAGGCCCCTGTGGGCAAGGGGTTGTCAAATTTACCCCTAAATGAAAGCACTGTTGCAGAGATCAAAAAGTTGTGACCCAGCCAACTAGAGTTAGATTCCTTCTATATGCTGCTCTACTAGCACCTTTGAAATGTGCAAGTTACTTATAATACTGATTTAAAACTTCAGAAAAACACAAAAAGAAAGGGTACTTCAAAATAAATGAAAGTGTAATATTAGCAGTAACTGATTTTTATGAAAGCCAAGCTTCTTAGGCATCCTTTTAAACTTCATGAAAACTAGAATTTCCCTATTTCAAAGCTGAGAAAACCGAACATCATAGGTTCCAAGTAAACTTACACGAAGTGACCATCTGAGAAGCTGAAGATCTCATGTTTGGACCTGGCTTCAAACCCATACTCTTAGTCCTTGCACTTAAAGGGAATGATAAGCAAAGCATTTTGTCATGTTGAATCATTTTATCAAGTTATCAAGAGTAACCTAAATATCTATGTCTGGATAGATTCACATTTTCCTTAATAAACTTACATGTTTCTTTCATTCAATAAAACCAGTTATATTCAATTGAACGCCAACTATATGCATAACATCGAAGGATTAAAAAATGAAAAGGTGAAAAAATAGTCTACGTTTATTGTCAGATCCAGAGAAGGAAATGGCAACCCACTTTAGTATTCTTGCCTAGAGAATCCCAGGGACAGAGGAGCCTGGTGAGCTGCAGTCTATGGGGTCGCACAGAGTTGGACTCGAGTGAAGTGACTTGGCAGCAGCAGCAGCAGCATTGTCAGATTTTGGTGTAAATTTTACATGTATTAATTCCTTGAATGAATTCCTCGTTCCCTTGCAATAATACTAGGGTATTGGTTTTATGATTATGATCAGATCATAGATGGAAATGGAGGCATCAGAGGTTTAAGTAAATTGCTGAAGCTCACAGAAACCAGTAAGTAGCAGAACAAGGTGTTAAATCCAGGCATTTTGACTCTAATTGTTTCCAAGGCTGCCATGATAAAGAACCACAAATAGTGTGGCTTAAAACAAAATGAAGTTGATTGTCTCCCTGCTCTAGAGGCCAGAAATCAGGTGTCAGCAGAGACATGTTCCCTCTGAAGCCAATAGCAGGACCCTCCTTACCTCTCTCCAGCTCCTGGTGACTTCTGGCAGTCCTTGGTTCTCCAGTCCCAGCTGCTTCACACTCCAGTCTCTGCCTTCTTCATCACACTTCTTCTCCTCCCTCTGTGTTTCTGTCTTACCAGGCTATCTTCTTGTAGGAAGACTAGCTATATTGGATCATGCGTGCATGTGTGCAGAGTTCCTCAGTTGTGTCTCTTTGTGAACCCATGGACTATAGCCCACCAGGTTCCTGTCCTTGAGATTTTCCTGGCGAAAATATTGGTGTGGGATGCCATTTCCTACTCAAGGGGATTTTCCTAACGCAGGAATTGAACTTGCATCTCTTGCCTCCCCAACATTGGCAGCTGAGTTCTTTACCATTTGCACCACCTGGGAAGCCCATATTGGATTATGGCACCACCCTATTCCTTGTGCTTTCCAGGTGGCTCAGTGGGTAAAGAACCTGCCTGCCAGTGCTGGAGACACGAGAGACGTGGGTTCTGTCCCTGGGTCAGGACGATCGTCTGAAGAAGGGGATGGCTACCCACTCCAGTATTCTTGCCCGGAGAATCCCATGGACAGGTGAGCCTGGTGGGCTACAGTCCGCAGGGTTGCAAACAGTCAGACACGACTGATCAACTGAACCCAGCACATAGCACCACCCTATTCCTTATTGTAACTGATTACATCTGCAGTGACCCCATGGACAAATAAGGTCATATTGCAGGTATTGGGGGTTAGGACTTCAATACAGTCTCTTTCGGGAGACACAACTCAACCCATAACAACTCTTAACCACCAAGCCGTAGTGTCTTTTCTTATTAAAATCTTATTTGTTTGTTTACGTAGCTGTTCTGGGTCTTAGCTGTGGCATGCGAAATCTTTAGTTGCACCATGTGAACTCTAAGCTGTGGCATGTGGGATCTAGTTCCCTGACCAGGAATTGAACCCAGGCCCCCTGCATTGGGAGCATGGAACCTTAGCCACTGGACCACTGGGAAAGTCCCATCATGGTGACTTCTTATAAGAGAGATGCGACCTTTGTCTCTGGGAAGCTTATAGGAACATAGAAAATAAGGCATGTGCATGAGCAACAGCAACCATACAGACTAGAATCATCCAATCAGTGTCACAAAAGATGATAAAACAACACTGAGCCGTGGAAATTCCGAGAAGGTGAACAGGTTTAACTGAGGCTGGGGAAGGGGGTGCAATGGATAGGCCATCGCCAGGAGGGGTCCCTGGACAGAAGAGGGGAGGTCTAAGGACAGACAGAACTGCATACAAAAAATGCACTCAGCTGAGCAAATTCAGGGCTTATTCCTAGAATGAGATGCTACCCAATTATCCACCAAGTCTACAAAGCAGGAACAGCGGGCCATAGAATCACAGCTTTTCAAATCAGAACTTGAGCAGATCACCTAGCCCAAATTTCTCCTTTAAGAAGATGACAGTATTGCACAGCGGGGCTGACTGAAGCCAAGAGGGCTTAAGTGGCTTGCTTTTATTGGCCAGTGGTGGAGAGTGGTGAACTGGGACCCAGTTTTTCTATCTTCTCCTTGCAGCTTTCTATTTTTTTCTATATTACAAAAAGCTAGAAAAATAGAGAGGTATGGTGAGGTGCTGAATGCCAGGCTGAGTCACCAAATTGAGTCACAGAGTGACAGACTTTCCATGCAGTGACTTCATTTCCAGAGGTTTGCCGGTGGGCCAGGGGCTGAATGAGAAATGGGACCAATGGGAAAAGGGAGGGGCTCCTGGCGGTCCAGGATGGTGAGATCAAGGGGGCATGAGCTGTCCCTGGGCAGTGAGAAGAAGTAGGTAGAGGAAAGAGCATCTTCAGACATGAGACAGAAACTCCTGAGTGTTTGGATGAGTTGGACAGGAGGCCAGTTTTGAGATTTGGAGTCCTGAGATAATCAGTGCCACTGATAGAAATGGAAGATTTGGGGGGGCGATAGAGGGTGATCAACCATCCCCATTTGCCTGGAATGGAGGGGTTTCCTGGAAGCCAGGATTTCATTTCTGAGACCAAGACTTCTGCTGCTGCTCGGCTGTGCTCCGATGTGTCCAGCTCTTTGTGGCTCCGCGGAGTATAGCCTGCCAGGCCTCTCTGTCCATGAAGTTTTCCAGACAAGAATACGGGAGTGCATTGTCATTGCCTACTCAAGGGGATCTTCCTGACCCAGGGGTCGAACCCATGTTTCTTGTGTCTCCTGCGTTGCAGGCAGATTCTTTACCACTGAGCCACCTGGGAATCTCAAGACCAAGACATTGCCAAGCAAAAGTTCCTAGATGAGTTGGTCACTCTAAAGGAGAAACAGGTTTTGCTTTTATAAAATTCAAACAGTTCATATTTTATCTAAATGTGTTAGACTCTCAGTTGTGTCTGACTCTTTGCTACCCCCATGGACTGTAGCTCACCAGGCTCCTCTGACCATGGAATTCTCCAAGCAAGAGTACTGGAGTGGGTTGTCATTCTCTCTAAACATACCAGTAAATTAATTATTAAATTTAAATGACTACTAAAAGTTGTATTAGGACTAGTTACCACAAGATTTAGATTTAGAAAATCTAAAAGTAGGACAATTATCTCAACAATAGCTTTCAGATCTAAAATTCTTTGCATCTAAAGACCCTGATGCTGGGAGGGATTGGGGGCAGGAGGAGAAGGGGACGACAGAAGATGAGATGGCTGGATGGCATCATTGACTTGATGCACATGAGTCTGAGTGAACTCCGGGAGTTGGTGATGGACAGGGAGGCCTGGCGTGCTGCAATTCATGGGGTCGCAAAGAGTCGGACACAACTGAGCGACTGAACTGAACTGAACTGAACTGATGAATCCAGCCAAGATCACCTTAACCGGTCCTTAACTAATCATATGTTCCATGTGGAAATCATATGTACTTTGAAAGCCACAAAGAAAGGGTTCATTTTGGAAACCAACATATTGATAGCCTCCTGCCTTGTGTATTTCACAATCAGAAAGTTCTGTAAAACCACAGGGTTCCCTTTGCTTGGGTATAAAAAAATGCAAGGTTTTTTTTTTTTTTTTTTACTTGAAGTATAGTTGATTTTCAATGTTGTGATAGTTTCAGATGCGAAAAGGGATTTAGAATATATATGTATATATTCTTTTTCAGAATCTTTTCTATTATAGGTGATCACAAGATATTGAATATAGTATACTGTGCTATACAGTAGTTCGTTGTTTATTTTATATATAATAATGTGTATTTCTTAATCCTAAACTCCTAAATTTAACCCCCTCCTTTCTCCTTTGGTAGCAGCAAATTTGTTTCTGTGAGTCTATTTATGTTTGGTAAATAAGTTCATTTGTATCCTTTTTGGATAACACTTTTCTCCCTTTGTTTGGGGAAGAGTCTTGATCTTTGGGTTGTTCCCATCAATTCCGCCCTGAAGGTATCATTAATGGTGCTTTCAGTATTTGCCTGCTAAATGACTTGAGTCACCAGCTCCTGTTTCACATGGGGACCTCAAAGGTATGTTGGAAGAGCTCCGGATTTCCCAGGCTCTTCCTGAATCTTATTTTAGATAGTAAGAAGCAATTTTTCAGTGCAGTGCATGTGAAATTAAGCATGCAACTGCTATTATTAATGGGACTTATACATCTCATTTCCCCCCTACACAGTAACATATACATATGTGGGAGGCTGAGGCTGTGCTATAGTTGTTCTACCAGGATTTTATAATCTGTTTTCTGTCCCTTGAGATAAATGCAGTTCATTTTCTCATGGAAGGAAAACTGAGCCTTGGTCTCTGACCTCTCTGAGGACTTGCTCCCAAGAATCTCTTTCTGGTGGTAAATGTTTGAGTAGTGTTTTATTTTATTTTTAAAATACATCTCCTTTTCATTGGAACATGCTGAAAAATAGATATAGTCCTTTCTTTTGTGATGTTGTGAATTCAGTACCAAATTCTGCACATCACCTCAGCACATGAGGACTAGATAGCCTCTGTTTATTTATAAATTGCCATGTTTTATGACAAGAAAAGCTCTTCCATGTTGCTTTTGTTCGATGCCCCAGTGGTGAGGGGAGATGCCTGTTCTCTGAGAGGTTAAATAGTTTTGGTCTTTGATGCCTGAATTTTGACTAGAAAAAAAAGTTTTTGACTTAAATTAAAAAAAAAAAAAAAACTGGGACTGGAAACTATTAGTGGCCCAGTAAATATTTCTAGTGACCTCATCTGTTCTCACCCTATCTTGGTTGGTCTAGTTTGGTGCAGTTTGCGAGTTTAGTGGAAAATCAGGATCAGTTATAGTAGACGAGTGAAATGGGATAAACAAGAGAAGAGTGAAGAGGTGGCAGCTCTCAAGAGCAAGAAGCCGGTGAGATTATCTGGCATAAATGGCCTGGCATGATGGTGCCACCTGTGATTTAGAAAGGAGGCTTACTTCTGTCCTGTTGAGCCCTTTGTGAGTTTCTCTTGGCAAAATTATTGATTGCGGCTCAAAGCCTACAGGTGAAAGCCATTACTTAAACTATGAACTTCAGTAACTCTTCCAGCTTAATCATCTGGGCAGGCTTAGCTACCAGATCTTTCTGCTGGGAGCAGATCCACCATCCAGAAGGCCAATGTCGTTATTAGCGCTGCTCACAGCGAAGTTCTTTTGTGTTCTCCGTGTTCCAAACTGACAGTAAGTGTAACTGACATCAGCTTAGGAAATAGGAAAAAGATGTAGAACCAAAGCAGATACTTCTTTCCGATCCAAACGGGCTCTAAGATCTCCTAAGGTGTTTGGTTGCCACAATTCTACCCCCACTTCCAAAGGAATTTTTTTCCTGTCTTCTTTCTTTTTTCTTTTTTTTCTGACGAATTTAAACTTGGAAATAAGCTCCACCACGGAGTGAAAACCACCGAAGTCTCTCCAGCTGCTCAGGATGGTTTTGCAGCCATTCAATTAAGTCTCTTCCAGCCTTGAAAAACTGCCTGATTCGGGACTGGGTTTGCATGCCACCCCGTTTTGTATTTTCAGTGTCACTTTTAGCCGACATGTGGCTCATGGCATAGAGCTGTATACCATGTCTCCCACATCACGCCGGTACTCTGTATGCACAAAACCCTTATCTTCTGTGGCATAAACTCCACCAGTGCCTCTGCCAGAGATGAGCGGGCAGGAGCCAAAGCAAAGAGGGAACAAATCCACCTGTCACACTGCTCCTGCCACTCTCCCGCATGTCGACAGCATCTCGGTCATTTCGAAAGCCTTTCATACAGAAAACCATTTGTTTCTTATAAATGCATATTTAGATGTAGGGGAAAGTAACATCTATTTTCAAAAAAAAAAAAAATCAAGGAGTAGCATATCCCCTGTTGTCCTACCATGCAGGCAACAGCTGCGGAGAAAATATAATATTTTAAATAAGTTAGCAAAACAGCAGCCCCCTTGGGGACCCTGGCTCCGCCTTAAGTATGTTAAACAAAGCACCTTAAAAGGGCTGAGTTCTATATACATGTAAGTTATTTAATTCCCAAGGACACTCTTCTCCATATCGAGAATGTGTGCCTGTGTGTATTTTTTTTCTTTCTCGGAGAATTTTTCTTTATGGAAGTTTTGTGTGCCGGTTCAGCGGAAATTATACAGCAGCATCTTTTCTTCAAACAGAGCTGCATTAATGTGCCAATGCCCTTTCTTTAATGCACTTTAAAATTCTGACGCGCCTTTTAAAAAGTATGAGTTGTGTTGGGAAAGTCTAATCACCGTTCTGCATGAACGGAAATGTGCTATTTTTGCAAGGGGAGTGCTGGGAGTCGGGTTTGTAGCAGAAGGGTGTCTCTATAGTACAGATGTCCGAAGACACTGGTGCATTTTGTTGCCCAAATCAACCCGCTAGAAATGTTACTTCTGCCAAAATTAGTCAGAGGAACTTCAACTCATCATCATTTGAGCAATTTGGGACCGAGCAACTCTGAAGACTGCAGGGAATATTTAGANAGATGTCCGAAGACACTGGTGCATTTTGTTGCCCAAATCAACCCGCTAGAAATGTTACTTCTGCCAAAATTAGTCAGAGGAACTTCAACTCATCATCATTTGAGCAATTTGGGACCGAGCAACTCTGAAGACTGCAGGGAATATTTAGAATTCATTCTGCAGAAACTCAGCTTGGAGGGCAAACTTTCTTTTGCACTCCGGAGCGTGCATCTATTCCACCGCAAGATTATGTTGTATGCCTGTAATGACTTCATACAGATTTTTTAGAAGTCTCTTGGGAGCCTATCGTTTTGGTTTGCTGATCTAATCCATTTTCCTTTCTTCTCTCTCCCACCCCCCCTTCTCTCTCTGGCCGCCTCTCTTTGGCTCTTTTCCCATTCCAATCAGCATGTCCTTTTGAAAAATGTTTTGTGGAGGTTGAAGTTCCAAGGACATCACTTTCCCTCTTTGAATAAAATGTGTCCTCTTGTTTGAATGCAAACTGCCTGTGCCCTGACTGGAACATCAAAAAAAAAAAAAAAAAAAAANGTCCTTTTGAAAAATGTTTTGTGGAGGTTGAAGTTCCAAGGACATCACTTTCCCTCTTTGAATAAAATGTGTCCTCTTGTTTGAATGCAAACTGCCTGTGCCCTGACTGGAACATCAAAAAAAAAAAAAAACAAAAAACCACACACACCGGGAAATATACCCAGTGCACTCAGGCAAAATTGGTGTGTAAGTCTCTTGGAAATGTCTAGTAACAGGTGCAGTCAGATAGGCTGGCAAAGCATTCTGGTTTCATAACGATTACTAATAAGAAAATAAACGTTAAGTATGCATTATTTAAAATATTTTGTGGGTTTTTTTAATCTACTAAAAAAAAACCCCAAATTGATCCGGTAAACAATTCTATAGTGTTCAAAACCATAATAATAATCAAAAAAGAAGCCATTTGACTCCATCTCTCTGAGTTTAAGCTCTCTTCTTTCTATTTTAGTGAAATTTGCATGTAGATGTTTGTTCCTACCGAAAGAAAATATATGCATTTTTTTACCCACATCTTTGAAAATCCATGTTATCCATCATGTCGGTAGGAGATTCTTAGAACTGTGGCTTTGATGATTATACAACCATATTTATTACATGCCTTCCATATCCTCAAGGAATGTCCATTGTCATAAACCAGTAGGCATGCATATGTATCTCCCTTTTTAGTAAAAGGAAATGTTTGCCAATTATTTAAAGATTTTTGGGTTTCTATGAATAAGGGTTCTAGACAGTCTCAGGACTGACTCAAATGCACTTTGGTAAGAAAAGCTGCTTACTGTTTTTGGAGATTTCAAAAACAAAGCATTAAAAAATTCGGACTTAATTTGCCTGCATGCAGCCAGAAACATACCTATGCATGTGGAAATTTGATCATTTCACATTGTTTGCTGTCTGTGCTATTTTGGGTAGAATCTGCAAAGAAAAGGAAATAATTTCCTTTCATAACCAACAGAAGAGCATACTATATATCAGCATCTAGTAACTTTTTTTTTGTTAGACTTTGGATTTCTGCATACTTCTTGGTGTCCAAGTTTTACAGCATCCAAAGCCAAAACATCAGGTTTTGTATAAAAGAAGGGATGGCTATGTTATTGTTGTCATCATTGTTTAGTCACTGAGTCGTATCCAACTCTTTGTGACTCCGTGGACTATAGCCTGCCAGGCTCCCCCATTCATGGGATTTCCCAGGCAAGAATACTGGAGTGGGTTGCCATTTCCTTCTCCAGGGGGGTCATGTTATAGGGATCGTTCATAAATTGAAACCAATAGAATTTGGGGGGATGTAGAGTATAAGGATTTGAAATATATCAGGAGAGTAGGGTGGGAAGGAAGCAGAGGAAAGCCAAAAGCAGGGGGCAAGGAGAAAATCGATCCACTTCAGCAAAAATGTTTAAGAGCCTTAAATTCTAAGGAATGTATTGAATTCACTGCACAGCAACCTGAAGAAGTATTTGCTGGAATGGAGTTCTAATTTGACACACTCTACGGGATTTCTAGGGATTAAGGTTGAGAAAACTTGAACACAACATGGGTCTAGATGTTATCAATGCACTAAAATAAGAAAATGACTACAGGTGAGAGGAAACAATCAATTCTGACCCCACTTAGAGAGAGAGAGGAGGAAGACGAAACAATGGCTTCTTCAATTCTTTCTGTTCATAAAAGCTCTCATCCCTCCCAAATGTCCATATGTGATTTCAATTCTGAGAAGCTCAGGCTGTGGTAAGCCAGCCACATTAAGCAGGGGATGAAGAACAAGCTCCTTTTGGGCCAGTCACCTGTGAGGCTGGGTGGTAAAACAGAAAAAAATTACTTTCCTTTCAGAACATGTTAGTAACTTCAAAGCATTGTTATCATGAATGAAATTGAAGAAAGAGTTCCCTTAGGAGCATCTATATATTCACATATTAAGGAACATACATAAAACTATATAAATGGAACCTAAGTATTTCCAGCCGTGTAATTAAACACACGCACACATACTGTGTGTACATGTGTACGTATGCTTGTGAGTGCATTTTATTCTTTGTTAGGAAACAAGTGCTGTTTCACCAGTGATATCATCGTGTGTGCAGCCCCTGGCCCCAAGCCTCCTGACTCCACCAATTAGCCTTGTTTAGCTTTTCATTACCCCCACTGCTTGACCTGCTTCCATGCATAATAGGGTTAATCGTAATGAGATGAAATCTTTTGGTTCTATTCATTGCTTATACAGTATGTCCTCCAGACTCCCTTCTGACGTGAGGGCGCCAGGGAATACTGCTCATCCGCTCCACTGTGCTCCCCCTGCTGGCTGTCTCTGAGGGGATGGTAAGGCCACTGGCTCACACAGAGCCAAGGACTGCTGTTTGGGAAGATGCACACACACCCCTAGACAAACAGTGCCAGTGAAATGAGAGTTCTGTACTCTTTCGACATTGACCACAGAAGCGCCATCCACATAACATTTTCTACCCAGAATGCCATGGTCCTTGGGGTATAAAAGCCTGGGGTAGGGGTGGGGACCGGGGGGCTGGCAGAGGAGATGCCAGCTGTGTTAAAGCCAAGCCCTAGTTAGAAGCGCACAGGTCCCACCTCACGAGCTTATTCCGTCTCCTTGGCTTGCTGCTGTCTGTTCATTCCTAAAGGGGAGGCACCCTTATCCTGTGAGTGACCCCCAGCATTTTGGTACAAATAAATTGGTCACATTTCTTTCCACATGTGGAACTGAGCCTGAGACTGGGTCATGGAATTAGTCTTTTAAGATGCATCCCCTTGTTAGAACTGCTGGATTCATGGGAATATATGGTCATCTATACAAAAGGTGTCAAGTGAAAACCACTGAGTTGATTTTTCAAACTGAGTTAGAAAATTTAATAGAGAAAATTTAGGGAGAATTTTGAAAATGTATAATATATAAATTTTTATTTAAAAAGATAGTCCATTTAGTAAGAAAACTGATTCAACAACTACTTAAACTTCTAAGTATATTTTATCTACAAATCTAGACATTAGGAAAAATCAGGCAACTATGGAAGGTTTCCATAAATGGATGGATTACGTTAACCTAACATAAAGTGTGTTTTTGTCTTGAAGTTAGGAAAAACTGGCTTTTTCTCTGAGGTACACAGAATAAGTTTTTGCCCTTTGTGGAAAGATTAACAGAGTTAAATCTTAGCTTCAGACTTGGAACCATTAGGAGATTTAAAAAAAAGAAGAAGAAAAGGAAGGAAGGAAAGAAAAGCATGGAATAGAAGCATCCTGTCTAATGTATAAATCAGTCTAAATTTTTAATGAAGTTTCCTAATATACTTGATCATATGGCATACAATTTAAATATACACCTCCTTACTCAAGGAGTTTCTTAGGGGGAAAAAAAGCCACAACCAAAAAAGATAAAGAGAATTTTAAAAATGAGTCTATAAAAATCTGAATAAATAGGAATTTATACTTTATTTAATGCCAATCTGCTCCAAATTTTGTTTGTTATGTGTACTCGCATACATGTCTGGCATCGGCATTTAATGAATTGTTTTGGTATCAAAATATACTCTCTCGCCATTCAAATTCATGCAGACTCTACTTGTCCTTCAAAAAGGAAAACATCCTGTTTTGGTTAATGCGCTTAAAAAAAAACAACAAAAGTAAATTGTGATAGCAATTAGGTTTTCCAGTGAGCATGCTCAGTGGGTCTCTCCTGGTTGCTAGGCAACCAGCTGAAGGTGTGTGGCAAGAGAGGACCCCAAATGTAAAAGCATAAGCACCTTTGGCATAGGTTTCACCTAGTCTGGAAGCCCAAGCTCATCTGTTTAATTAATGGTGGGATATCCTTGGGTCACTTTGATGGCTTCCCTTTTTGAATTTTTGGGGACAGGATAGAGGGTCAGGAAGGGATACAGAGTGGAGGACCCAGCAGAGTGGGCCCAAGAACCGTAATGAATATTTCCTGAAGAAGCCCTGTGCTTGACTTGGGGTGCAGGTTCAGAGTGTGTGTGTGTGTGTGTGACAATTTATTTTCCATCCCAAGGGTCGCAGTTAGCTCTAAACCACTTGGGCTGCCTGGTTGGTTTATCCCAGGCACAATTCAAACCCTGCCTCTCATCAGCCTAACCCTGTTCATCGGACCTTTCTGTCTTTCAGATAAAGCCACTTTCACATCCTCAAGTCACAGAGCAGAAAACTCCCAGTTAAACCACAGAACCATTAAAAGTTGCCACCCATATTCAAAAGCCCATTTGTACACCCTGGGATCCTGCCGAAGGAGCACTTAAACAGGAGTTGAAAGACTGGTGCCATGAAGTAAAAAGGAATCAACTTTTAGAAACCACACAGAATGCTCCATCTTTGGCAGGTACAGCTCTGTCTCCATCAGCACCTATTAAGGAGCAACCCAACCAAGCACCTGGTTCGGTCCACAGTGACAGTTCACTGTCTCTCTGGTGGTAACAATTTAGAGGCATGATGCTAAACAAGATATATACATGATGTCAAATATTGGCTGCACACATCTAAGCCAATCACTTCTAAATAAATTAACCATGGCACTGCCTAATACGATCCACCTGCTTTCTTCCCTCCGTTGTTCCAGACCCTACCTGAACCCCCCTTTGATTAAATGTCAAAAGCTTGCCTTGTGCCTACAGATTTCACTGAAGGCGGATAACAGAAAGGTTCCTCCTGTGACTCCATAAAACTGAAATAAATTCCACTGGCATCTTGTAAATTTTTATTTTCTAGAATGACTGCAGGCCCCATCTGCGGCCCAGCTGTTATTAGAACGGAAAGCGTTGGCCCTTCTGCATTACAAAACAGCATAGAACAGTAATTGCCAGTGGAAGAGATTAAGTGTAGACACTAAAAATGTTTACTCGCAATGAATATGCATAACGATGGGTAGGAAACAGCACTGGAAGATTAAAAAGAGAGAAGGGTTTGTTTACAAGGCTGGGAAAAAAAAAGAGAGTGGAATGTCATTTGGCCCCGAGCCTGAAATAGGAACGAAAAACCTTTGGGCAAGGCATTAGGGAGAAAAACAGATGGTTTGTGAACCTTTTATTAGATAGAAAAATCATTAATCAAGCCCAGGCTGGAAATGGCAGGGTTTTTGGTAGTTCATATTTTAGTTTATTTTTTCTTAAAGTGACAGTATACTTTTTTTTTTTTTGTCTTTTTGGGACAGTCATCTATGGGGATCTTATGTCAATAGGCACTGCTTTTGTACAACATTCCACATTAAAGCCAACTTCACGTTAGGTTAGTGTGAGCCCTGATTTGTTATATGGAGAAAATTCCTCCAAAGGATTTCACATTTCAGCACCTGTTTTGCCTGTATAGCAATTAAAAAAAAATTACAGCATGAAAAATTTTTTTTCATTCATGTTCCATTCCTTTGGTTTTTGAAACTTGGGAAGAAAATAGAAAAGGGGAAACTTTTGCATGTAACGCCTTGCTGACTAGGCTGATTTATAGCAGTTTATGCAAAATACGTAATAACAATAATTATAAACTGACTCATCTCCTGAGAGGGAGTTCACACCATTTCATTGGAAAAAGTCATCAAGAGAGTGGAAGGGTCCCCTTTGAAACTATACTCACCATAAAATTAATCTGTGCCCTTTGGGTTGGAAGAGGTTGCATTTTACTTTTTTAAAAATAATAGTAGTGAAAATCTCAGGGAAGGACATGTCATTGAGATTAACAAAATCCTGGAATTAATAGTACAGAGTCCATTATCTGCTGCTACCAGTCATCAAACTCTAAGAAGTACCCTATGCTGGAGAATTATTGTTTAAATGAAATACAACATATAACAGTCAAACACTCTCATTAATATACACTGTGTGTATTTATATATACACCTATGTACACAGACAGGCACTTGGGTGTGTATTATGTGTTCAAAGCTTGGAATATGATTGCTGTATCAGCTTCCGGAGTGGGATGGCAGGGTAGGGCAGTATCAGAATAAAGGTGTCTATAGCCAGACCCGGAATAAATCTTCATATCACAGTCCTGGAGTTTTTGGAGCTAGTAGTGCATTTCTATTCGGTTGGCCAAAAAACTCGTTCAGATTTTTCTGTGCCATCTTATGGTAAAACCCAAACAGAGTTTTTGGCCAATCCTACTTTGGGACGCTACTCTTCCCCCTGCAGAATGTTTCCTTGTTTAGCTGCACTGGGTCCTAGCTGTGGCGTGTGAAGTCGTTTCCCTGAGCAGGGATGGAACCTCAGCCCTCTGCGTTGGTAGCATAGTCTTAGCCACTGCACTTCCAGCGGAGTCACTGGAAAGCTCCTCTTAAGCTTAATTATGAAATGTGCTTGTTCCTGCTTTGTGTGTTTCCTACTGAATGGGAGCTTGAATTCCTCTGGATTGTTATTCTTAGAGCTAAGTATCCTTGATGCAGGAGTCCATGAATGTGCAGTGGGACAATTTCTTTTTAAGGAATGAGAAGGTACTTCAAAAGTATCTCATTCATGGTTTCACTCTCCTAGTGGAAAGCAGTTTTCAACACCTTGTTCACTAGTAAATATCAGCAACTCAGAGGGCAAGTCATTCTTTGGCAAAGAGTGCTCATAGATAAGCCATTGGTTTCCTTTCCTTATTTCCCATGAGACAGATTTTGGAAGTTAAAGCCAGCAAGCAGCTGCTACATCATCTAAACTGTCCTCCGACCCTCACCTATCTTAGTATTAAGGAAAGGAGACCTGGTGAAACGGTCACCTGAAAACAAGGAGATGCACGAGAGTCTCAGGCTGCGGGTCTCCATGCTGATGCCATTCCTGTCTGCCTGCGATGCTCATCCGCTTGACCATCTGAGCTGCGTTTCTTCCCTTTCCTTTGCCACCAGTTTCCTTCACGGACCTGTTTATCTTCGTGCAGTTCGTTTGGTGCTAGTGCCATTGTCAATAAAGAGTGCCAAAGAGAAGTGAGACCAGCAGTGTCCTTCTGCACAGATTTTCAGTCATCACCAACCTCCTACCTCCGCGTCCTGGGCTGACATTACAGAAACAGAAGTTCAAAGACATGGCTGATATCCTCCTCTAAAAACACTTCAACCATGCAGTCAGCGATTTCTGTTTTCTGACATTCTTTTAAAAAAGAGATGCTTAAAGCGAAAAAGGTTTCCTGCCACGAAAATGACATTAATATTTCGTAAATCAAGAACGAAGATAATGTTTTGGCTGCTGCAGAGACGTTTACCTTATGTCGTTTATCTAAATGCTTTTCGATTCAAACATGACACAATTTTTGGACTGGCTGTAACCGGAAAAAACAATTCCAAGAACTTTCTTATTTCAGAGCCTGAAATTCTTTAGTATATTCCTCACCAGAATTCACTGTGGAGGATATAGCCTTTCAGCTCATTGAAAAAGACTTCCCAAATAATAAATCTTTCCCCACAATCATTTGTAGACACTAAATCAAGTAATTTACTAAAGTCAAGACAAGACTTTCAAATGAAAACTGTGTAAACATGTTTGTTGACTTTTGAGTTTTATCCCTGTTACCAGGGATAAAATATTTTCTGTATTGACTTATTAAAGAACTGATATGTTTAAAGAATAGATATTTTGTCTAAGAAGTGAAAAAAGAAAATCTTTATAGATAATAAAGCCCTCTCAAATGAACATCTATCTGTTGGTGGAAATACTAAAATCACAAAAGTGATCATGAATTTCAAAGCTTTTCACCTGTTTGAAAAATGTAAGGATGACTGAGGTATCGGAGGCTGTGCCACAGGGTAAAAATATGATTTTCTGGTATTATACACAAACACTGTCGATTTTTTTCTTATGAGTTGCTTAAAACAAGCATTTTTATCTCTGACTCTTTATCATATTTTATCTATGGTTAATGAAATTTTTTTTTCCTTCTAAAACCTTAAGGGTTTTACCAATTGATTTTGACACATTTAGATTTGGGGAAGGAAAACACACTTACAGAACAGCTATTTCAAAACGTCGAGGAGAATAACAGTTGCAAAAAATCAAAAGCATTAAGATTCTGCTATAAACCATTCAACAGCAAACGGAAGACTACAATTAAGGCCAAGCTGCTTCTCCAGGGAATGCTGAAGAAGAATTTCTTTTCCGATTGTGCATAGGACAGAAGAACTGCCCACAGAGTTCCCAAGTCCTGGACTAATAACTTCCTGCAGGAGATGAGCCCCCTCGAAGTTGTGAGGGGCTGAAGGCGGCTGTGGCTGCCAGAAGGAGGGAGAGGGCCAGGGTCTGGAAAAAGAATGCACCACGACTGTTGGAGGAAGAGTAGCTAGGATCGCTATGCTTCTGCTGTAGCACATCGTTAATAACAACGATCAAAAGGAAGAGGAGATCTTAACAGCTGCATTAAATTATTATGGAAATTGGCCTTTTCAAATGGATTCAGGGTGAAACAAAAACAAAAAAGCAGCTATGGATGGGATGGGTCATGTTGGGAGGCCACAGAATAATTCACAGAGGTGGGGAAACTGTGACTGAGCAGATTCTTCTCTTCTTTTGCTTTTTCTTACATTGATAGAATTTACAGGAAAGATGGTCTTCCCTACAGCAACTGAATGAAGAAAGCTGCTTCAACAAGACTGTGTTCTCTGGAAGGCATAGCAGATAGTCAATACTATAAAACCCTGTTAAATATCATTGTTAGAAGGCCTGGAGGAGAGACTGCAATAATCTATAACTTTAATTTAGCAACAACTAAATATTACTAAACTCTAGTTTTGAAATTAAGAATTTTTTCAGAGAAGCAAAAGATTTTGACACAATCTGACTTTGATGTAAATATTCTGTATTAATACAAAAAAATAAAGTACACACGAGGAGCTGCTCTGTCCTATCCCCAAAAAGGAAAGGATAAGAAAAAGTAATTTTGGGTTGCAGAACATTGGAATCTTTGATTTTCAAGGTGTTTTCTAAGTCCTGTACTTTTTCTCTCAAGAATTATTAATCCATTAATCCTTTTTTTAATGTAGATATAAAAAGTCATGGTTTAATGATTTTACTGAAGTTATACAATTCTCAGAGAATCTGATGAGAAGGTGAAAAATAGTCAGGCAATGAGGTGGATGTTTTCCTCTGCAGAACTGAGAGCCAAAGACGGGCTGTATGTTTTCCTTGCTGGATGGAAGTTTTGGTCCCTGGTGTAGGTCTAACCTGGACATCTTTCATTACAACAGAGGAACTATGAAAGGTCTCTTTCTCGAAACTTTAGAATGAGGGATAAATGCTTGGTAAATGGTTACTAGTACCACAGGCAAAACAAAATCCTCCATGAAACACTTGAAACTTACACCTCAACCAAGAAGAACACTGAAGATCAGTTAAACCTTTGCTCTTGCGGTCAGTAGGATACTTGAGGTTTCTTTTATACCTTGCTACAGACTTCAAAGGAAGATCGGTTGACAGAAGGTAAGGAATATTTTTAATTTGGATGGCCTTGGACTTTGTGATTATTTGGGAAGAAGCAGCTTCATCCAGTTCTATTTTTGGCAATAGTTGTATCGATTTTGGATGCACCCATGTTCATTGACTCTGTTGAGTGCAATCTCTCAATTACTGCTGAAGGTATTCAAAATACACCTTCTGGACTATTCAAGGGAAAGCCTTCCCAGGAACATCCCAAGAGCCAGCTGCCATCATGGTGTGTGGTACTTCTGGCTATCACAGTGTTATCTCTGGACAGGAAGAGAGCCACTCTAAACTAAAGAGCCACCCTAAACTAACACCCTAATGTGTTGCCTCTTGGTTGTTTTCTGATTCCTGAGTGTTTGTAACTTACAAGCCAGTAAGGACCTCCATAGCCGCAATGAGGTCAAGAATTCTGTATTTTCATGGATCTCTAAGTTTTATTTTGCAAGTATGCATGAGCAGAGTTTTGATAAACACTTACCTCCTTATCAATATTTTTCAGTCCTGGTCACATATTGAAAACTATCTGCAGATTTACATTTTAGAAAATGTACCAGAGCTTCCAAGTGGCACATGGGTAAAGAATCTGTCTGCCAATGCAGGAGACACAAGAGATGCAAGTTCAATCCCCGGGTCGGGGAGATGGCAACTCACTCTAGCTATTCTTGCCTGGAAAATTCCATGGACAGAGGAGCCTGGTGGGCTACACTCTGTGGGGCTGCAAAGAGTCAGACACAACTCAGCACATACACGCACATCAGATGCTGGAACCTCCAACCAACCGAATGAAAATCTGGAATCGAAGCCCATGCTTCTGCATTTTAATAAAGCTTTAATGGTCATTCCAAGGCATGGTCAGATTTGAGAACGCTACCCTCTATGGGCTCGTGAACCAGATCATATATGTGACCTTAAAACACTGGAAGGTGAAATGGTTTTGGTTCTGTGCCTCACCAGTTGACTGTGAAACACTCACAGTAAATGATACACCATGAAGCTGAAAGAATGCATATACTTCAAGGAGCGCTCAGAATAATTTAAAGACCTAGTCATTTCAGGCTCCGGGAATGAGGGCATGGTTGTCATCAGGGTATAGATGAATATTTAGCAGATATAATGGGAATATCCCAAATGGGCTTTGTAATACCCAAACAGCTTTGCCCTGTTGCATCTGTTTGCTGGCTTTATCTCAGTCTGAAGACTTAGCAGGTGCTTTCTACACCTCAGCTTCCTCATCATCAATGGTGCTTTTGTCTCCGAGGAATGATTTGCATCCAGAGAGCTGCCAGCCTGCGGAACGAACAGCCTTTTAGCCCTTTAAAAATACTATATGCACCTTCGGGTCCACATGTCTTTCATTCATATTCTGCAAGAGGCTGCATTTCCCTTCCAAGGAAGACTTCTGATTTTTTAAAAAATATGTTTACAGAGTAGAAAAATATGTGGAAAGATAAGGTCTTCTGGGGGGAGGAGATCACCCCTGAGAATGACTTGGAATGCGTTTTCCTGATGAGTTATGGGAGCATGAACACATATCCTGTTTTCCTTCTCAATTCAGAGAGGTTTTCACAGAGATGCCTGTTTGCTCCAGCTCATTCATTCTGTTTGCACTTCTTTATCGAAGACATCTGAAAGGAAACATTGGCTCAGAGCTTCCATCCCAGGTGTGATGAGGATTTCTGGAAAGACAGCTCTTGCTGAGTGTTATTACTGTCCGCTTTTCAGTTTTCCTTTCTAAGGAATTCCAAAGTGAGTGAGCCCCTCCCCACATCCCAGATGTTGTAAACCAGAATTTTGGAACATTCGATCGAAAATGCAATCGCCTAAAGTTCAGCTGAGTCCCAGCTTCTCCAACCAAATATGGACAAAAGTGTATTTGTGCAATGGTTCACATGGCTTCCTCCGCACGCTGCATCCTTGGCTTGCCTGACTCAGCCCCAGTTGAACTGACACACTGCACTGTGAACTTCAGAGCCGTCAGACTCCAGGATCCTCGAATCGAGGCCCTGGTTCTTTTTTTTTTTTTTTTTTTTTTTGAGAGATTAAATTTCTGGAAACATCTTATAATGTTGATTTTTATAAGACCTCTAAACAGTCTTTAAAAAAAAAACAGAAATGAATAAAAAATTCGTTTGTTGAAAAGTTTCCTCTGTAGTGTTGGCAATCATTTCGAAGTACATGTCTTAGGGGATGAATCTTATTTGTCATTATTATCCTGTCCAGATTGAAGCAGATCGTTTTGGGAAATGTCCATATCCATGATTTAAAAACAGTCAAGAGAGAGGCCAATATATATTTAATAAAAAATGCTTTCGAAGGTTTACATGCCATCTTGAGTGTTCAGTTTTAACATATACAAATTTCAGTGTTCCACTCCACTTTCTGCCTACCATTCACCTGTGTTTGTCTAATGGAAACCAGTTAGTGCATCTCTGGTTACACATCTGTTTCATGCATGTGCGACTACAAGCCGTTTTAGCAACTAGTAAAACTACAGGTGTCTGGGTTTTAACGTAACCATTTTAAAAGAGCAGTTCATGGGCCTCTGATTATTATTTTTTATGGCTGGCTGTGTTCCTACCATATAGACTGCCAACTCACGGGTTAAATGTAAGTCTATTGTTTTCTCATTCTGGTACAATCTCTGAAATCATTCATAAATTAATTTCTTAAACTTGGAACCCAAATGGCCAAATACAGTTTTTGTATTCTACACAGACAGCCTGTACTTCTGTGTCTAATGTCTCCAGTGACAAAATAATTAACTGGATTTTGAATGCTGGAGACTAACGTCATTAAGTATATTTATCTATTTGGCTTGCTTACTTGCTTACTATATCATAAGATCACAGTTACCATCATATCACTGAGAAATTATGTGGACATATGCTCTTGCGGCAGTTTTAGAGTGTCCACTGGCATGCCCTTACCATAAGTTGGTGTGTGAGTGTGTGTCAGTCACTGTCTTGTGTCCGACTCTTTGTGACCTATGGACGGTAGCCCACCAGGCTCCTCTGACCCTGGGATGCTCCAGGCAAGAATACTGGAGTGGGTTGCCATTTCCTTCTCCAGGGGATCTTCCCGACCTGGGGATTGAAACTGGGTCTCCCACATTGTAGGCAGACTCTTTACAGTTTAAGCCATCAGGGAAGCCATCAGTTTGGTTCTTGATAAATGAAAATTTTGACTTAGAGATTTTTCATTTTTACCTTCATCATCTGTGTGTAACTGGAAGATCTAAGAGTTCCAAGAACTATTCTAACAACTACTGAAGCTCATCATTTCTATTAAAGTAATTCAAGAACAAATTCATCTCTTTGAAGAAAAAGATGGGTGTGGAAGAATTGTAAGTGGAGAAAACTTACTTGCAGATTAATCTAATTAGACTAAAATTAAGATTTAACATTTTTAAGAATTCTGTCTAATTTCATAAAACTCAGCACACATTGAAGGAGGGACAAGTCAAAATCAATTACAAATATGGCTTTGCTGCACAGCGATAGAGACAGGTCACACAGCTATATTTAAGGCGCGAGTGACATTTCTATTGCAAATATAGGCATCATTTTCCCGGGATTTATTGCTCAGGCATAACCATTTTTAAACAGGATCATTTATGAAAGTCTAGTGGTTGGCTCCCAAACCAGATATTTTTTATTTACTTCTTTTAAAATAATAAACAGATTTTAAAAGTTCTGGATGAATGAAAACAAATTAATAGTGACAATTGGGAAAGTTTGCTTTGTTAAATAAAGTTCGGCCACTTCACAGAAGCATTAGAGACTAATGTTAACTTCTCAGTAATATATTTTCATTTGCCCTTTAACCATAATGGCATGATGAAGCTTCTATGGCAGAGATGGAACCTAGGATTAATGGCACCCCAAACATTTTAATCCTCTGTATGCTAATTAGTTACTCAAATTAGAGAGAGAGAAATTTCTTTCTATTTTATGATAGCTTTAAAACACAAACACAAATATTCTAGAATATGTGAGAATTTGACTCTGGGATTAGTTTGAATAATATTTTAAATATGTCAAGATACCTGAACACGTTTAAGTATTTTAAAAATCAAAATCCTTAATTAAAATCCTCAGTAGTGACGGTTGTATTCTAGAGAAAGTCGTCATTTTTAAGGTGCTCCCAAAATCTGTTCCCAGCTTACCTTTTCCATGTCAGCTTTCACTGCTTCTGTTTGTGAATCCCAGCCAGTTCCCAGGCACATCGGACCTACCTGAACTTTTGCCTTTTGTCATAACCCATCATAACCCACTTTTATTCAGGGGCTTCCCTGGTGGCTCAGACAGTAAAGCGTCTGTCTGCAATGCGGGAGACCTGGGTTTGATTCCTGGGTTGGGAAGTTCCCCTGGAGAAGGAAATGGCAATCCATTCCAGTACTCTTGCCTGGAAAACCCCATGGATGGAGGAGCCTGATAGGCTACAGTCCATGGGGTCGCAAAGAGTCGGAAACAACTGAACGACTTCACTTTCATCTTTATTCAAGCCTTTTTCATTCTCCCAGGCCCAGTTTAAATACCACCAACTCCAAAAATGTTTTCTGAAGTAATTTCTTCTGTACTAACACTGAAAATAGTTGGTTTGTCCATCAACAGAGGAATAGATAAAGAAGATGAACAGATGTGATAAACACACAGGTGTATACATATGTTGGGGCTTCTCTGGTGGCTCAGACGGTGAAGAATTCGCCTGAAGTGCAGGAGACCAGGATTTGATCCCTGGGTCAGGAAGATCTCTTGGAGAAGGGAATGGCTACACATTCCAGTATTCTTGCCTGGAGAGTTCCATGGACAGAGGAGCCTGGCAGGCTACAGTCCATGGGTTGCAAAGAGTTGGATACTACAGACCGACTAATACTCTCACTTTTTTCATATATATGTATATACATAAACACAATGGAATATTACTCAGCCACAAAAAACAAAAAACTTTTGCCATTTGCAACAACATGGGTGGACCTGGAGGATATTATGCTTAGTACACTAAGTCAGACAGAGAAAGACAAATACTGTATGTTTTCACTTATATGTAGAAACTAAACAATAAAACAAATAAGTATAACATAATGGAAGTAGACTCATAGATACAGAGAACAAGCTTATGGTTATGAGTGGGGAGAAGGTAAGGGTAAGGGCAACATAGAGAAAGGGGTTTAAGAGGTACGAACTACTAGTTATAAAATAAACAAGATACAAGGATATAAAGTATAGCACAGGGAATATAACCCATATTTTATAATTTTAAATGGAATATGTTATAAAATATTGAACCACTATGTTGTACAATTGAAGCTAATATGATATTTCAACTCAACTATACTTCGATTAAAAGTATTTGGTTTTTACAATCATTATGTATGTATACCTTATCCATGTCCTATATACTAAAGAGGAGTTTAGTCAAGGTTTGATCACATAAACAGATGAATGAATAAATACCTACTATGTTTGTTCTTATGCTTTCTATTAGGGTCATGCAACAGATAAGGGTATGCAGAGAAATATGTTAATATAAATATATAATATTTATGTTAATACTGTATTTATAGGAAATCTTAGCCCATCCAAAAGTAAATAACATTTTCAAAAAAAAGTAAAATGGAAACAAATGTGATTTGCTCTAGGTCAGGCCTTTGTTCATCAAATCTACAAACACTAAGCTTGTGCTTTCCACTGCGTTGGATCTGAAATGTCATATTTGCCCACCTCCTGCCCTTCCTGCCCCGTGCGAAGCCTGCACCATCCCTTGACAGCAACACATTTCCGACAGGCTTCTTTGATTCCAACTTTATCCATCCTTCATGGATGTTATGGCTGTCAGACTGAACTTCTGATACAAAAGACAAGAGGATGTCAGTCCCCTGCTTAGAACTCTTTGATGACTCATAGACAAACTTCTGATGGTCTCCCCATGCAGTTCAGATCCCTTAAGCTGCCATTCACTGCTCTCAGTCATCTGTTCTCAGGGTGCCTCCCCTGACCCATTTCCTCTCACCTCCCACCCCATCCCTACGCTCAGTCTCATGATAACCTTCACCTCACCTTGAAAATGCCATTATGCATCCCGCCTGTGGACTGGAGCATCCTTCCTCCCATTTTGCCTGTCAAATGCTTCCTGCTGTTCTAGGCTCAACTCCAGTGCCCCAGTGTCTGCTAAGCCTTCTCCGATCCTTCTGTTCAGAATGGGCTGCATTTCATTTGTTATTCACCTATATTTCCCTGTGCCTAAACCTACAACGAGTAACTTGCATTTTCAGCCCTACCAGATTACATGTATATTTCCCGAAAGCAAGAACCAAGGCACCATCATATTTGTACCTCTTTCATCAGTAGTGCCTTCTCACTTTGCTTTGCAGGCAGTATTTGGCTGCCTCTTGAGCAATTCAATCACATCTTATGGATGTGTGAAAGTGAAAGTGTTAGTAGCTCAGTCGTGTCCAACTCTTGGTGAACCCATGCACTGTAGCTCTCCAGGCTCCTCTGTCCATGGGATTCTCCAGGCAAGAATACTGGAGTGGGTTGCCGTTTCCTTCTCCAGGGGATCTTCCTGACCCAGGGATTGAACTCAGGTTTCCTGCATTGCAGGTATATTTGGATGTATAATATATTTCAGTGAGAATTGTATTCTTAGAATAAATAAATAAATTTAGAAAATTCTGACTAGCAGTCATAAGTTAATAATGGATTTAACTGCTGAAGCATTGAATGGTTGGCGGTTTTAAGTGAATTGTCTCTACATCAATTGTTTTCCTGTGTCAAATATATTGATAAATAAGAAAAAATCTTTATATTTAACCTCTAAATCCTTTTTTGAAATCTAGGACAGTTTGTAGTTGAATTATTTCTGTATGGATAAGTATAATAATAATGCCTTCACTGTTGGTACTTTTATTTAAGTTTGGAAAATCAGGTGGAATATAATAATACCTATGGAGTGAGTGATGACCTCATTCTCCATGGCAATAATCTGCCTTTCAGAAAAAGTCAAACAAATGCCATTATTTATTTTTTATTAACCTTTTTATTTTGAAACAAGCTTCTTTTGTACAGAACGAAAGTAGGCTTGAGTTTAACCTTGCTGGTTGTCTGGACTATAAAAATGAAAGTGTAAGCCAAGTCACCAAATGAAAAGAAACAGGGGGTGTCTTTCATTTGGAAAAGAAATTGTAAAACAGCTCACACCAGGCATTTATTCATTTTTATATTTCATGCATTTTAAGAGTTGTTATTGCAACTATAATATTTTAAATACTTAATTTCGGGCTCTGTGTGTGTGTGTGTGTGTGTGTGACTAAGGCTAAGATTCTAAATTGTAGGGTGGGGTGGCTCCTTCTCAAGATGCAAGAGCCCCAAGCACTTAGAGGGTCTTACTCTATATGTAGACATTTATGATTCCTTAAGGAAATATTCTAGCTCATGTCTTATCAGATTCCTACAAAGGGCAAGTGAACATTGTCCACTGGCTGGAGATAAGCAGAGCTGTCTGATGACCTTGGAGGTGAGGGTGGAAGATTATTTTAACCTGATAATCCTGGAAGTTATGCATTATGGCATTTAGCAGTATGAAATCATGCTCAATTTACCTTACAGATAAGAATACAAGATGCAGAGAAGGAAAGTAACGTCTCTAGACAGGGGTCAGTCTGGACAAGACTTGTACTTTTCTCAATGCTCAGTTTTTTTATCACCAGCTCATTCTTACCATTATAGATTTGGAGTTTTCATCCTTGGTAAACATTGTGATCCATCCCTTTAATTTATTTTGTTCCCTTCTGAGCTTGGCAGTAAGTTGGAGGTAAGCACAGCTGCATGACTGCTAAGCATGCGTCCAGATGCTTTCAGATGGAGACAGAAGCTCTTTTATCCTGCAAGCTACAGCTGAATCAGGAGGCCAGAGGCCGTGACTACCTGTACACATTTTCTTTAACGTATCCAGCCAGCTTTACTGACAGAATTGTATGGTTCCTCATGTCTTAATTCAAGAGAGACTTATTTAGCTAGGGATTCCTGGTGAAGTGCATCATTTTGAAAGTATTCGTGAAGCTCCATAAATGAGTCAACTAGACTTAATTGAAAAGAAGATGTTGCTTGCTTTGTATACTCTCGTTAACAGTACTATAATGATAGAAACATCCTGTACTGAGGCTGTTCAGTATAGTAGCCATTAGCAACATGTGACTACTGAGCACTTGAAATGTGGCTTGTGTGACTGAGGAACTGAATTTTAAATTTTAATTTAATTTAAATATTTGCATGTGATTAGCAGCTGCCATAGTTGACAGAGCAGCTGTATAATAATATGTCATTGAAATATAGGAAGAAAAGTTTTATAGTTTTTAGTTATTGCCCATTTCTTTATAGTTAATAACTGATATATCTTAATTATTACTTACTTATATATTAATATATTGATTAATTAATATATATCTTAATTATTATTCACTATAAGGGGTAATAAAGATCTGTGTGATAATATGGCTTCATTGAAACTATGGTGCTGCAGTGAAATAATGGACCTGCTTGCAACATTTCTGTGTTATAGAATCAAAGCGCGCCTTTGAAAACTAAAAGATCTGGAGGCAGAGGACTTACCTTTCAATTTGGCTCTCTTTTCTGAGTGCAGTTCAGTTGAGTTCAGTCACTCAGTCATGTCCAGCTCTTTGTGAACCCATGAATCGAAGCACGCCAGGCCTCCCTGTCCATCATCAACTCCTGGAGCTTGCTCAAACTCACGTCCATTGAGTTGGTGATGCCATCCAACCATCTCATCCTCTGGCATCCCCTTTTCCTCCCACTTTCAATCTTTCCCATCATCAGGGTCTTTTCAAATGAGTCAGTTTTTTGAATCAGGTGGCCAAAGTACTGGGGTTTCAGCTTCAGCTTCAATCCTTCCAATGAACACCTAGGACTAATTTCCTTTAGGATGGACTGGTTGGATCTCCTTGCAGTCTAAGGGACTCTCAAGAGTCTTCTCCAGCCCCACAGTTCAAAAGCATCAATTCTTCTGCACTCAGTTTTCCTTATAGTCCAACTCTCACATCCATACATGACTACTGGAAAAACCATAGCTTTGACTAGATGGATCTTTGTCGGCAAAGTAATGTCTCTGCTTTTGAATATGCTGTCTAGGTTGGTCATAGCTTTTCTTCCAAGGAGTAAGCATCTTCTAATTTCATGGCTGCAGTCAACCATTTTCTGAGTTATCTTGGGCAATTAAAAATATTTGTTTTTTTTCTTTTATACTACCATCTTGCTTTCATTTTCCATTCCTCTCTGTATCAATTAGCTACTACCTCATTAATGCTGTACTAAAAAACACCTAAAAGTCAGTGGTTTAATATGATAATTGTTCTTGTATGTGTGCATGAGCTTTCTTCTGGAGGTGGTTGGTAGATCTAGGCTAGCCTCAGTTGGTGTTGGCAGCAAGCTGCAAGCTAGTTCAGCTCTGTTCCATGTCTCTGTCATATTCCTAGTCCCTGTGGCAATAAATATGTATACACTGATTTATCAATATATCTATATCTATATTTCTACTCTTGAGAGAGTTTGGGAAATCATTTATTTTCTCTTTTGTGAATGAAGAAGCAAGTTGTCTTAGTTGCTGCTAGGAGGTGTTCTGCAACTGGGTCAAAGAGAGGCTGAGCTATGAGAATGACGGGGAGAAAATTGCAGTTCTAACTGGGCTCTCCCCAAACCTACTCTACCTATTAACTTTCAATTATGGGATTTATTAATTGTTCTAATCATTTAAGCCTCTGTGAGTTAGCTTGTATGTCTTCATTTTCATTTAATTATGCATGCTATTTAACTTCCTTCTTTCTTATTCATTTATTCACTTGTTCATTTGTTCATTTAATATGATCACATGAAGGTCACTGAAGTACGTAATTCTCACTCATCTTTAGGAAAGATGCAAGAGGAATTTAAGAAACAAAAGTACAGCCATTTGGGGGTAAAATTGCAAAGTAAAATTATGCTTTAAGAAAATCCTTTATTTCAAACACTCGGCAGCTGCAGGTGGAATTAAAAAAACAGATAACCAAAACGACACAGCTAGGTACAAAAATGAGTAAACATCTCTATGGATCACAAATAAACAGAAACACAGAATGCGAGCAGGGGTGAAGGTGTAGATCTGATAGCTTCCAACTCTGGCAGCAGACAGTGGCAGCTTGGAGCTGCTGCGGTGTCTGCATCAAGACAGACAACAGACCAGGCCAAATTCACAGCTGGAAGCCAGGGACTGAGGTGGGCCAACTACCTCCTGACATGAGGCCGAAAAAGAGTTACTGCTGACTCACTGTCTGAAGTTGTAGCTTTATAGGACTCAGTGGGCCCAGGCAGATGAGCAGACGAAAACACCGTCTCAAAACAAGAAACTGAGCCAACCCATCTGAGGACTGGATTTGTGCTATCTCTCAGATCAAGACGGAGCAGGAGAGAAACTCACTGTTGCATAAACTGGATGTTGACTGCATCCGTCTTAACAAGTACAGACTGGAAGGGGGATGCCAGGAAAAGAGAGAAAAAGAGATGAAAACAGAGAGAGAAGGGAAAAATGCTACAGACAAATATCCCAAACAAGAGAAGGCTGATGCTAAACAAAATAATCAATAAAATCAAGAAACAGAATAGGAGTGAACTTAATGGTATAGTCAGAAAAAGACTAAAATGAGAATGTTTAGAATGCTTAAAGAGATACATAAAAACATTTTACTCACTAAAAAGAAAAATATTATGAAACAAAGGCAGCCAGAGTTAAAACAGGGACAGAAAGATAAGAAAAAATCTGAGATCATAGTAATAAAATTAGAGCTATTGAAATAAAAATAGAATAAACATGATAATATCTAGAAATGAACAATTGGTATCTTTAGATGATATTACTAAACAATAAGCCATGTCTCAGGACCAAAGTTTTTAAGAGACTCATGTATCATGTCTTCCTTTATTTCAGAGCATAGGGAAGGACAAAATTATTATAACTTTGGTAAAAACTTTAAAAGGAGAGTTAAAGAAAGAAACATAGATTAATAATAATTACCTAATTACATGCATCCTGAATAGAATGATAATAAATTTTCTCTCTAGTATATTTTAGCAAACATGAACAAGTAGAGTTTACTGCAAGCATGTAAAAAAAATTTAACTTTAGAAAATGTACTCATGTATTTCAAATTAGCTGATGAACAGAGAAAAAATATGGTTATTCATTTTTCTGTCCATGGATACTTAGGCTGTTTCCATGTTTTGGCTGTTATAAATAAGACTGCAGTGGACATGGGGATGTAGATATCTTTTCAAACTGGTGGTTTTGTTATCTTTGAATAAATTTCCAGAAGTGGAATTGTTGGGTCATAAGACAGTTCAACTTTTAACTTTTTTTAACTCCATGTTATTCTGCACTGTGGTTATACCAATTTACATTCCTACCAACAGTACACAAGAGTTTGCTTTTATCGATAGCCTCTCCGAGCCTTGTCATTTCTTGACTTTTGATGATAGCCATTCTAACAGGTGTGGAGTGATATTTCACTTGTGGTCTGAATTGCATTTGCCTGCTGATTAGTGATACCGAGCACCTTTTTCATGTATCTATTATCTGTGTATGTATCTTCTTGAGAAAAATGTCTATCCAAGTCCTCTGCCCTGTTTTTTTTTTCTATTAAATTCATTTTTTTTCTACTGAGTTGTATAAGTTGTTTCTACATTTTTGACATTAAATCATTTGTTGTAAACCTAACTCCAATACAATATTTTATGTCAATAATTTGTTGTTCAGTCACTAAGTCGTGTCTGACTCTTTGCAACCCCCGTGGACTGTAGTACAGCAGACTTTTCTGTCCTCTACTATCTCCCAGAGTTTGCTCAAATTCATGTCCATTGACTCCGTGATGCTATCTAATCATCTCATCCTCTGTTGCTCCCTTCTCCTTTTGCCTTCTTCAGTCTTTCCCAGCATCAGGGTCTTTTCCAATAAATCAGCTCTTTGCATCATGTGGCCAATGTATAGGAGCTTCAGCTTCAGCATTAGTCCTTCCAATTAATATTCAGGGTTGATTTCCTTTAGGATTGACTAGTTTGATATCCTTACATTCTAAGGAACTCTCAAGAGTTTTCTCCAGCACCACGGTTTGAAAGCGTCAGTTCTTTGGTGCTCAGCTTCTTTATGGGCCAGCTCTCACATCTACACCTGACCACCACAAAAACCATGCTGCTTAGTTGCTCAGTCCTGTCCATTGTTTTGCAACCTCATGGACTGTAGCCCAGCAGGCTCCTCTATCCATGGGATTCTCCAGGTAAGAATACTCAAGTGGGTTGCCATTCTCTTCTCCAGGACTGGGAAAACCACAGCTTTGACTATGTGGACTTTTGTCGACAAAGTAATGTCTGCTTTTTAATATGATGTCTAGGTTTGTCATAGCTTTCCTTCCAAGGAGCAAGTATCTTTTAATTTCATGGCTAAAGTCACCATCTGTAGTGATTTTGGAGCCCAAGAAAATAAATCTATAGTTGTTTCCACTTTTTCCACTTCTGTTGGTCGTGAAATGATGGGGCTGGATGTCCCAATCTTACTTTTGTAATGTTGAGTTTCTAGCCAGCTTTTTCATTTTCCTGTTTCACCTTCATCAAGAGGCTTTTTAGTTTCTCTTCATTTTCTGCCATTAGAGTGATATCATCTGCATATATGAGGTTGTTGATATTTTTCCCAGAAATCTTGATTCCTGCTTGGGATTCATGCAGCCTGGCATTTCACATGGTGTACTCTGCATATAAGTGAAATATAAGGGTGACAATGTACAGCCTTATTGTACTCCTTTCCCAATTTTGAACTGGTCAGTCGTTCTATATCTGGTTCTAACTGTTGCTTCTTGAACCTGCATACAGGTTTCTCAGGAGAAAAATCAGGTGGTCTGGTACTCTTGTCTTTTTTAGAATTTTCCAGTTTGTTGTGATCCACACAATCAAAGACTTTCTCGCAGTCAATGAAGCAGAAGTAGATGTTTTTCTGGAACTCTTGTTGCTTTCTCCATGATCCAGCTAATGTTGGCAGTTTTGTCTCTGGTTCCTCTGCCTTTTCTAAACCCAGCTTGTACATCTTAATTTAAAAAAGAGTGTAGTTATCTTAATAGAGGTAGATGAAAGTGGTGAAACTCTATGTTCATTTATAATTAAAAAACAAGAACAAAATACAAAACTCACAGTAAATTAGAAATAGAAGTAAAATTTTCAAACCTGAAAAAAGAAATATGAGAAACTTTGAAAAAACATCAGGTACCTGTGAATCATTAGTGAGAATCCATTTTGGTCAGAAAAAAGACAAGAATGGATTCCTATTATTAATACTCTTCAGTATTTTACCTGCAGCCTTACCAGTGCAACAAGAAAAGCAAAAAAAAACGTACACGATGCCTCAGCAGGTAAAGTCTCTGCATGCAGTGTGGGAGACAGGGAAGACTTGGGTTTGATTCTGGGGTGGGAAGATTCCCTGGAGGAGGAAAATAGCACTCACTCCAGTATTGTTACCCGAAAAATTCCTTGGACAGAAGAGCCTGGTGNGGTAAAGTCTCTGCATGCAGTGTGGGAGACAGGGAAGACTTGGGTTTGATTCTGGGGTGGGAAGATTCCCTGGAGGAGGAAAATAGCACTCACTCCAGTATTGTTACCCGAAAAATTCCTTGGACAGAAGAGCCTGGTGGGCTATCATTCAAAGGCTTGCAAAGCGTGGAACACAACTGAGTGACTAAGCTCCCAGAAAGAGACAAAATAGTTCTATATGGAAAAATCGAGAATCTCTGTAGAACAGTTATTAGAATTAATAGAAGAATTTAGAAAGGCTGCTGATTCAGAGATGTCCATATGCAAAGACTGGATACTGTTTCTCTTTAATGAAATAACCAGTTACAATATAATTAAGATGTTTCAAGTAGTAAAAAGGTACAGTAAAGTGCATAGAAGTTAATTTAATAAAAAATGAGCAAGATTTTTTTGTGGAGTGCCTTATTAAAGTAAAAAAGAATGAATGTCAGAATAAAGAGGTAAGCCAATATTTTGGATGAAAAACTTTAAAATTGTAAAGATATTAATTATTTTCATGGCTAAACTGTGAAATTAATGCTATTTCAATAAAAACAGTTATCATATAATTTGAAAACTATTACTAAAATATAAAGTCAAGTAAAATTAGTGTAATTCTTAAAAATAATAAAGTAGTGGTATATGCTGTTTTAGCTCAACAAATGAAGCTGGAAGAGTTGGTTTCCCAAATTCCAGGGATATCAGGCATCTAAATGTTACTGCAAAAACAACACNCAGTTATCATATAATTTGAAAACTATTACTAAAATATAAAGTCAAGTAAAATTAGTGTAATTCTTAAAAATAATAAAGTAGTGGTATATGCTGTTTTAGCTCAACAAATGAAGCTGGAAGAGTTGGTTTCCCAAATTCCAGGGATATCAGGCATCTAAATGTTACTGCAAAAACAACACTTTCAGAAAAAATATAAAATATCTTGATTGGTGAAGATATCTTCTTTAAATAAGATGCAAAAAGTAGCAATCATAAGGGAAAAGATTTATGACTATCACTACACTAAAATTTCAGATTATTATCAACAAAAAAAACCAAAGGAATGTTAAACAACAACAGCAACAACAACAACAACAACAAAAACCAAACGACCAAACACTGGAAGAATATATTTACAGTCAACAACTAATAGGAGACTACTAGGCAGGAAGTACAAGTTCTTACAAATCATTGAGAGAAAAATCTAATACAAAAACAGGCAAAAGAAGCGAACGATCAATTCAAAAATAAGTATCCAAATGGCCAATATATTCATGTTTACATGATCACAGGGACTGTTGATAGAAAAATTTAAACCAGTTGCATCATTAAAAATGATTTTAGCAAGTAAGTGAAATAACAAGGATTTTCAGAATGTATCAAAGCTACCTTTGAAAGAAATTTGTCACTAGCTCAGCTGGTAAAGAATCTGNTCACAGGGACTGTTGATAGAAAAATTTAAACCAGTTGCATCATTAAAAATGATTTTAGCAAGTAAGTGAAATAACAAGGATTTTCAGAATGTATCAAAGCTACCTTTGAAAGAAATTTGTCACTAGCTCAGCTGGTAAAGAATCTGCCTGCAATGCAGGAGACCCTGATTCAATTCCTGGGCCAGGAAGATCCCCTGGAGAAGGGATAGGCTACCTGCTCCAGTATTCTTGGGCTTCCCTTTTGGCTCAGTGGTAAAGAATCTGCCTACAGTTCAAGAGACCTGGGTTTGATCTCTGGATTGGGAAGATCCCCTGGAGGAGAGCATGGCAACCCACTCCAGTATTCTTGCCTGGAGTATCCCATGGACAGAGGAGTCTGGTGGGCTACAGTCCATGGGGTTGCAAAGAATCAGACTTGACTGAGCAACTAAGTGCAATACAGCTCAGCACAGCAAAGTTGAAGAGATGGCTGAATCTGACCCATTTCAGCATTTGTGTATCACAGAGACTCTCATACTTGTGCACAGGGAAACGTGTATCAGAATGTTAATGTGGTATGTCACAATCTGCCACAGGGAAAATGGGTTTTAACATTTGGTGTATTTATGCAAAAGAAAGCTTTGTAGCTGTTACAATGAATGTATATTTAATAATTAAATTTCGAAAGTATTTTAAACAGCAAATGAAATAAATATAGGATAATATGTACAATATGATAGCATTTATGTAAAGTTTGACATCATGCACAGAAAAACTATTATGAACAATTCTGCATGAAAATGGAAAACACTAGATTAGGGGTCGTGTCGATTCATCTTAGTTGTCTCTCAGGGGAAGGAAATAGGAAAGTGGAATAGAGACACATTATCTAAGCATTAAAGACTATTTATCATAATACATTATCTCTTAAAAATCTGAAGTACATGTTGCAAAAATGTTAAGATTTGACAGAGCTGGTAGAGGGAAGGGCTACATGGAGTCCTTTAGTTAATGATCCTGTTTTTCTCTCTGATATACTGCATGGAGAAAATGAAGAGGGGATGAGTGTGAGATTTTGAAGATGTGTAATGATTATGGATTTATGACAGATGAAGAAAACATTTTATTTTCACTAGTTGTCTATTCAAACACTGTGACAGACAACAAGGTTTCTGATAGAGTTGTTATTTCCCTTCCTGAGTGAGCTTTTCAATATCCTCTCCCTGTCCATCACCTCCAACCACTTTCAGCTCAATATACACTTCTGGATTCAGACAAGTGGAGAAGGAGAACAGCAGTATCTCAGGCATACACTCTTTATGGGGAGGGGTGTGTGTGACTGGAATTCTCTTGTCAAGATTATAGAAACAAAAGATTTTTTGTCGGGTGATCTGTGGCTTTGAGAAGCCATGGAGATCTGTGGCTCCCAGCTGGTCCAGAAAGGTAGTTAATAGGCATAGACAAATTTACCCCAATATTTTCAATAGCGTAACAGAAATTGAGCAGTTACCCAAGCCAGGACTCCCAAGGCTACTAATGTTTCTTTTCTTTTTTAAAACTGTTGCATGAAATATGTCAATGGTGTATGGTTTTGTTAGCTACTTCTTACTGTTAAAGTCCTCTCATAAAGTCTAATAACATTATCAGAATGTTTGAGCATCTTAGGGAAAATTAATGGAAGAATCCAGAAGCTTAAGTAGGAAAGATCTGGAAATACAGGTTTGCATCAGTGTCTCTAAGATTAAAAAAAAGAGATAGAAATTTCCAGATGTATTCAGGCCTATTCAGTCAGATACAGCAGAGGCAGGGCTTAAGCCTGGACCTTCTCATGGTCTGTTCAAGCATTCTTCCCATGGATGGCAGTCCTCTCTCTCCAGTATGTCCCATGTTAGGTTCAGGCGCTAACTCACTCGAAAGCCATGAGGCAAGTTGAACTAATTCCAGAAGCAGGGTTAATGTGTTGTGGTAGCAAAAACACTGGATTTCGTAATGTATCTATTTTGAGTCCTGGAGATTCTAATAATTGCTTTGTAGCATTGTCTTTGTCTTTACTAGCATTTTGTTGCTGTTTAGTCTGTCTAACTCTTAGTGCAGCATGCCAAGCTTCCCTGTGCTTCACCATCTCCCAGAGCTTGCTCAAACTCATGTCCATTGAATCAATGATGCCATCAAATCATCTCATCCTCTGTCACCCCCTTCTCCTCCTGCCCTCAATCTTTCCCAGCATCAGGGTCTTTTCCAAGAAGTCGGCTCTTTGCATCACGTGGCCAAAGTATTGGAGCTTCAACTTTAGCATCAGTCCTTCCAATGAATATTCAGGGTTGATTTCCTTTAGGATGGACTGATTTGATCTCCTTGTTCTCCAGGGAACTCTCAAGAGTCTTCTCCAGCACCACAGTTTGAAAGCATCAATTCTTTGGCACTCAGCCTTCTTTACGGTCCAACTCTCACATCTGTACATGACCAGGAGAAAAACTATAGATATGACTGTATGGACCTTTATTTGCCAACAAAACGATGTCTTTCTTTTTAATATGCTGTCTAGGTTTGTTGTAGCTTTTCTTCCAAGGTAGCATAGAATTGCACTAAAAAGCATCAGCCCAGGCAAGGATTATTTCTCGGCACCATCGTCTTGTGTCCTGGTGGGATTCATGTCATCTTGTTCAACCTGGAAGATATCAGTACAAGTTATGTGTATCATTTTGGTACCAAAGAGCTCAATACCTTTAAATAAGTAAAATAGGCACGAATACTTTTTTCCTTCCTCTTTCCCCATCCACTTACAGGTTGCAGAAGCGTTGAAGACTAACAGAGGCAGATACAAGGAGGCTGGATTTCTGAATCACCTCATGAGGGACTCCCCGTCTGCCAGAACACCTTTCTGGGGCCTCAAGATAATGAAAAAGTGAGATTTATTGTATTAAGTTGCTGAAACTTTGTTCTTTGTTTGTTACAGCTGTTAGCATTTCTCTAAGTAGTATGCAGGCCTCTTTCTGGGTCATTCAACTCTTCTGTGCTTCAGTTTCCTTATCTAAAAAGGGAATGAGAGTCCCTAGAGTCATAGGATTATCACAGGTCTCCAAAGAGATGTAAGAAGAAAGTGCTAGATAAATTGAGGCATGTTGAGGACA
>SJYV01033855.1:0-15691 GCA_006410875.1 Neotragus pygmaeus
GCGCTCAGCCTTCTTCACAGTCCAACTCTCACATCCATACATGACCACAGGAAAAACCATAGCCTTGACTAGACGGACCTTAGTCGCCAAAGTAATGTCTCTGCTTTTGACTATGCTATCTAGGTTGATCATAACTTTTCTTCCAAGGAAGAAAAAAAGTCTTTTAATTTCAGCACTTTAAAAATATTGTGTCGCTTTTTGTTTTCAGTTGTGAAAAAAACATATGTGAGATTTAGCCTCTGAAATTTTTAAGAATACAATATTGTTTACAATTAGCACAGTGTTGTGCAGAGATCTCTAGAAGTTTTTCATCTTACATATCAGAAACTTTACACACATTGAACAGCAACTTCTCATTTCCCCTTTGTTCCAGTTTCTGCCTACTACCCCATTCTGTTTTGTACTTTGATGAATTTGGCTCCTTTAGATAACTCATGTAAGTGGAATTGTTTAGTATTTGTCCTTCTGTGACTGGCTTACTCCATTTAACATAATATCCTCAAATTTCATCCATGTTGTAACATAGTACAGAATTTCTTTTTCATGACTAAATAACGTTCCGTTATATGTATATGTCTTTATCATTCATCTGTTATGGACATTTAGCTTGTTTCTGCTTCTTGGCTATTGTGAGCAATGCTGCCATTTATAGCAGTACAGATTTCTCCTTGATATGCTGATTTCAGTTTTTCTGATAATACCTGGAAGTAAGCTACTGGGTCATATGGTAGTTCTGTGTTTTATGTTTTGTTTTATTTTGTGGCACTTCCGCATCATTCTCCATAGCAGTTGCACATGTTATATTCCCACCAACTGTTCAAAAGAATTCCAGTTTCTTCACATCCTTACCAATCATTATTTTCTGTGTGTATGTGTGTTTTTTTTTAGTGGCTATCCTCACAGGTATGAAGTAATCTCATTGTGGTTTTGATTTCCATTTCTCTGCTGATTGGTGACTTTGAGAATCTTTTCCTATACCTGTTAGTTATTTGTATATAACTCCTTGGAAGTCTGTTTTTTAATATGGTTATTAATTTTTCCTGCTGTTGAGTTGTAGAAGTTCTTATATATTTTCAAAATTTGCCCTTTATCAGTTATATGCTTTGCAGATATTTTCTCTCATTCCATAGGTTATCTTTTCACTCTGTTGATTTCTTTCTTTTGCTGTACAAGAGCTTTTTAGTTTCATATAGTCTTATTTTTTATTTTGCTTTTTTTTTTTTTTGCCTGTGCTTGTGGTAATCATTGTCAAGACCAATACCATGAAGCCTTACCCCTACATGCCACCTCCTTCTAGCCTCTTGATTTATTATGCAGAATCCACTGTTATTGGGCTCCTTCAGGTACCGTATTGTTTATCAATGGCTGCTTTCAAGAGTTTTTCTTTGTTTTTATTTTTTCAGAAATTTGATTATGGTATCTGAGCATCAGTTTCTTTGGGCTTATCCTATTTACTGACTTCTTTAGTGAATTCCTGGAGAAGGAAATGGCAGCCCACTCCGGTATTCTTGCCTGGAAAATTCCATGGGTTGAGGAGCCTGGTAGGTTACAGTCCATGGGGTCGCTAAGAGTTGGACATGACTGAGCAACTTCACTTTTCACTTTCACTTTAGTGAGTTCACTAAGCTTCTTGAACCTGTAGGTTTATGGCTTCTGTCTTTCATCAGATTGGGAAGTTTTCAACCATTACTTCAAAAAGCTTTTCACACCAGCATCCTTTTCCTTCTTGTAAAACTGCAGTAACATGAGTATGAGAGCTTTTGTTATTGTCCTAACTAGTCCCTGAGGTGCAGATCTTTTTAAAAAGTCTGTTTTCTCACTTGCTTATATATGTTAGTTACTATTGACTTATCTTCTAGTTTACTGACTTTTTTCCTGTCATCTCCATTCTTTCACTGAGTCCATCTAGTGATTTATTTCAGCTTGGATATTGTATTTTTCAGTTCTAAAATTTTCCTTTGGTTCTTCTTTATATCTTCTATTTCTTTTCTGAAATTTTCAGTTCTCTCACTTGTCTCAAGAGTGTTTATAACTTCTTGGAGCATTTGTATGATAGCTTTTTAAAATCAATGAATTCCCTGCTGGTCCAGTGATTAGACTTTACATTTTCACTGCCAAGGGCCCAGGTTCAATTCCTTAGCCAGGAAATTAAGATTCCACAAGCTGCACAATGCAACTGAAAAAAAAGTCATTGTTTGATAATTCCAACAGCTGTATTATCTCAGTCATGATATGTATTGATTACCTTTTCTCATTCAAGTTTAAATTTCCCTGCTTCTTGATGTGATGTGTACTTTTGAACTGCATCTTGGACATTTTGAGTATTATGTTGTGAGAATATAGTTCCTATTTAAGTCCTCTTCTAGCAGACAGTCATCCTTTTTAGGTTCAGAACACACATCCTGACCCATTTTTTCGTTGACTGTGATTTGAGTGACAGTTTAGTTTCCAAAGCAATTGCAGTGCAGATCTGGCCTGTCTCTCCACTATCCAGAGGTCGGTTTGAAACCTGGCAATAGTCTGCGTTATAGCTCCGTTTTTACCACTTTTACAGTGTTGGTTCTTTTCTGTTTCGTGCTAGGGCCATTTGAGGTTGTGCCCAGGGCTTTGTAGACATATTCGGGAACCCCTTTCTCTACTTCTTCTCTCTTTGATCCTCCCTCTGCCCCATGTCTAGTTTGGGAGGAGATGGGATGCTGCTCTTTGCTCTTATGCTTAGTGCAAGATGGAAATGGTCAGCGGAGCTCCATTGCCACAGTGCCTGGTGTGGAGGAAGAGGGGCACTGTTCCTTTCATGATGCTTGTCTGGAGTTGGAGGGATGTAATTAGATGGGTTGCATTCTACAAAACCATTCTTTTCCTAGTCCTTTGAAACTAGAAAAAAATGGGCTTTCCTTGGGGTTTGTGTTTTTGTTTTGGCTTGGTCTGTGCCCGTTGCACATATAGGGGACAGGCAACAAACAGGAAAAGAAATCATCATCTCACACAGGCAATCTCTCAGACTCCTTGGTACCTAGTCTGCCTTCCTTTCTCTTTTTCACCATCTTCTGATAACTGCCTTGTGTGTTTCACCCACAGGTTTTTCACTGTAATCAGCAACAGGGACAGGGTTGAATGTGCTGACTCCATCTTGACCAGAAGTGGAAGTTTCTCTGAGAATTTAAGTATCATTTAAGTTTTCTTCTGCTCCTAACATTCTCTCAGTCTGTTCTTGATTTGATTGCTTCTTTTTGCTCTATTTTCATACTGGAGGCTAAATGTAAATTCATTTTTCATATTTAATAGTGAGGCACCAAAAATCAGATTTCAGGCTCTTATTTATCTGTGGGGCTTGATGACCAGCAGTTGTTATTATTAAGGCAATCTGTAGCAAGCTGGCTTTTTTACTGGATGCCACTCTTAAAGTACAACTTTCAAAAAGATTAAAAAACACAAGTCATATACGTTAAAATGACAAGTACCAAAGAATTTATTTTATTCAGTAAGCTATTATGACTGATTGAAAGAGCAGTTGAGAGTCTAGTATGACACACACATGCAGGTATTACATATGTATACACACACAGGCATATCTTTAGCGTACTGCAAAAGAGGAAGTCAAAGTGACTCTATCTGTGTGACCTCAGAAACATACATCTGTTCTGAGGCCCGCCTGTGGGGCCATGTGGAAAAGAGCTGACGGTCGCCTATGTATGATGGCCAGCAAGAAAACGGGGACCTCAGTTGTACAACCCCAAGAAACTGAATACTAGCAACAAAAGCGTGATCTTGGCAACCCAGCGCTTTGTGACAGCCCAGAGGGGTGGGGTGGGGTGGGAGGGAAGCTCAAGAAGGAGAGGACATATGTATGCTTAGAGCTGATTCACATGGTGGTATGGCAGAAACCAACAGAACATTGTAAAGCAGTTATCCTCCAATTTAAAAAAAGTGAACTTGGAAGCCTTGAGCTCCAACATGAGAACTGAGTCTATCTGACAATCCCGTATCAGCCTTCTGATACTCATAGCACAGAACCCCTCCTTGCCTTGTCAGACATTTGGCTTACAGAACTGTGAGCTAATGAGTGAATGTTGTTTTAAGCTGCTAAGCTTCTGGTAATTCATTTTACAATAATAGGAAAACTGATACAATGCCAAAAAAAAAGTGCAAATAAATTGGTAAACTTCTAAGTAAATCTAAACATATACATGAGAAAAATAACAGTGTTATCTCTTTGGGAGGGTCTTCAAGGATGACAAAGACAAAACTCTTAAGCTAAATAAAGCATATCAACTGAAAGAGAGCTGGCTGTAGTTAAAATATTTTCAGAGCTGTATTTGAGAAGCAGAGATTTGTAGGTGTGGTATCCCTCCTAAAAGGGAATCAGATTCTAAATCTTATCTCCCCTCCTTCTTTGGCACATGGCCATTTAATCAGAGACCATACTTCCCTGACCCCCATACAGCGAGGTGGTCATATGTTGAGCTCTCACCAATCTTATGTGAGGTGGAGTCATGTCTGCCCCTTTCATTTTGTTTTCTGAAAAGAAATTGTTTATCCTTGAATTCTCTTCCTCCTTTCTGATTTTTGGACATGGAAAATATAGAGACGTAGCTTTGAACATACAAATACAGACATAGGGGACAGTGGAACAACAGAATGGAATCATCTGGGTCCCTGAATGACTGGGTAGAACAGTGTCATACAGCTAACCTGACTCTAACTTGTGACCATCACATGAGATAGAGATTTACATTACTTAACTCTTCGTATTTTTAGATTTATTTCTTAGAGCAGCTTAACCTTAACATTAACTCAATTGGTCCCTGCAGCTGGAGTGTAACAATCATAGGAACCTAAAACATGGGGCATTTGGCTTAGCAAAATTTAGGACTTAGCAGTGAGGCAGTAGATCTTATGTTATGTGGGGTACAGAAGCAGTTGGCTTTTCCAGCTTGTAAGGCTCAAATTTCTGGATTCTGTATCCCCTTCCTTCTCTGCTTGCAAATTGGCATATTCTTGCCTTAGCTCATCTTTTTCTTATAACACCTTGCTAAAAGGAACAAGAGTAGTGAACACATATTCCTTTTTGCTTTTAGTAATGTATTATAAGAAATAGCATGAGATAAAACTGTGACTTGCACATTTTCCCTAAATCTTCATCAAAGAAAGACGGTCTTTTGACAGAGATCAGACTGCGGGTGTTGCCTTCCAACCTAAACATATTGTTGAGATAGCTTCAAAGTAGCCATCACCGAAATGAGAAAGAGGGAGAGAGGGCAGCAAGGCAAGCAAGAGCTGGCTTAGAAACTTTGCCTAGAAAAAGAACAAAACCCAAATTTTGATGGGATTTCTGGCGTATAAACAAATAGGAAATAAATAGAACCAAAGCCAAATACGGTGTTTTGTGAATTACATTTCCAACAAGTCTATAAGTAAGATCTTGTGAAAGACTGTGGTTGTTCAATCCTTGATGCAACACTCAGGCTTCCAAACCTGCTCTAGCATTGAAGTGGGCTATAAAAACTGTACACTCCTGCATTCCTAACCCACCTTATAACATTCTCTCCAAAATCACATAGGACCACAGATTACAAACAATGAAGCATGTCTAGAATGCCAAGGCAGAGTCCATACTTAATAGGGGAATTTTTCTAATAGATTAGAACCGATATGTATCCAAGAAACTTTCTTTGCTACTAGGCCAAGGGGTTCTTTGTAATTCCTGCTCAGCATGATTTTTCTCCCGTCTGTGGGCAGGTGACTACTCTGTAGTTCTAGTTTTTCCTTTATCAAAGGGTCTTCCATCATAGTGTAGTAGGGTTACGGTTTGTATAATTTCTATTAGCATATTGTTCATAGGACTAAAAGGCACCTCATATGAGCTGAATGGAGAGAATTTTGCAGCACCTGGATGTTTGGACTTTGGATTAGGTGGGATCTTGGATTGTGTTTCATAAAGAGGCAACAGACCTTTTCCATGTGTGGAAGAAAAGTAGGCATAGGTATTTAAATGGCCAGACTTCTGGTTGTCTCCAAATGGTCCCTTTCTTCCTAGGTACTTGATCTTAGCAGCAAGACTACATTTCCCAGTCTGACTCACAGATGGACATTGCCATGTGATTGACTATTTGCTTTTAGACAGGAACACTGGGTAACTGCTGCCTCACTGGCTTGGAAGAAAATTGCTTGCACTGGATTTTTCCTCTGTTTCTCCTTCCTGTGTAGCATAGGTGTGGCAGCAATCCAGTGTAGACCATGCAGACATTGACCAGTTTGGACAGCATCCCAGCAGATGATAGCGCAATGACATGGAAGCAGGCCAGAGCCCTGAGTGATATGGAACAGAGCTCCATATATCCTGGACTGCTTTTAACCTGGACTGCTCATGTCAAGATCAAATGGAGAAATGATTTTTTGTTAAGGATCTGTATCTTTGAGTAGCTTATTAATCCAGAAAGCTAAGATAATGTCTTAAGATAGAATTTGTTAAGCACATATGACAAAATCTTAAGGGTAACCACAAATAAAAATATAATGCATAACTTCTAGTCTGCTGCTGCTGCTGCTAAGTCACTTCAGTCGTGCCCGATTCTATGCAACCCCATAGATGGCAGCCCACCAGGCTCCCCCGTCCCTGGGATTCTCCAGGCAAGAACACTGGAGTGGGTTGCCATTTCCTTCTCCAATGCATGAAAGTGAAAAGTCAAAGTGGAGTCACATAGTCGTGTCCGACTCTGTGACCCCATGGACTGCAGTCTGCCAGGCTCCTCCATCCATGGGATTTTCCAGGCAAGAGTACTGGAGTAGGATGCCATTGCCTTCTCCAAACTTCTAGTCTAAAAGTCTTAATTCTCCTTCCCACTCAAAAGACAAGAAAGTAATAGAAGCAAAGGAGAAAAGCAGGACAAATAGCACAAAATAAGATTATAGTAACAAGCCCAAAAGTATAAATAATTGGAATAATGTATTGAACTAATAAATTCATCAATTAAAAGTCATCATAATATAGAAAGGTAAAAGTAAAAAGAATAACAAAACTATACAAGGCAGTACAGTAAGTCCCCTGCATACAAATGTTGAAGTTGCAAGCTTTCAAAGATGCAAATGTGCGTTTGGATGAGGAGTCCGAAGAGGTCTTCAGCAACTCAGTGGCCTTCAGCGAGAAGCTGGGGCGAGATCTGCAGGAGAACAAATTCACTGAAGTCCTTGCCATGCAACATGAGGAGCTTACTAATGAAACCTGATGGAACTGGAGGCCCAGAGAAAGGACAAAGAGAGACCAGAGGAAGAAGTAACTGAAGGACCAGACAGACCCATGATGCAGGAAATGGCAGGGGGATATTCTTCATTGGAAGAGGCACTGTTAGCTTTTGAGGCACAGGACCCAAATGTAGAAGGCTGCAGGAAGGTTGCAGCAGCTGTTCAGAATGCAGTCCAGTGCTACAGTGTCATCCATGATGAGAAAAAAAGAGCTACCACACAGACACCACTGGATCTTTTTCGAAGAGGGCAGATAGAATTGAATCCAGCAAGGAACCAAAACCATCAGGCATGAGTGGAATTGCAGCTTGCCCTCTGTCCTCTATTGCTGACGATCCCTCAGCTCTGCCATCTCCCACCTCCTCTCCCTCCTCCAGTCAGTCACTCTTCTTCCCTGTCCACTCGATGCCAACTCTTATACTGTACTACTGTGCTTTTCAAGGTATTGTACTATAAGATTTAAAATGTTTATATTTGTGTGTTTGTGTGAAAAGAATTATAAACCTATTACAGTACAGTGCTATATAGGTGATTGTGTTACTTTGGTACCTGGGCTAACTTTGTTGGACTTACAGATGAAATTGGATTTATGAATGTGCCCTCAGAACAGAACTTGTTTGTATGTAGAGGACTTACTATAATCAGAATAATATTGAGATAGTCGAGAAGAGAAAAATATCATATGCTGCTGCTGCTAAGTCGCTTCAGTCATGTCCGACTCTGTGTGACCCCATAGATGGCAGCCCACCAGGCTCCCCCGTCCCTGGGATTCTCCAGGCAAGAACACTGGAGTGGGTTGCCAGTTCCTTCTCCAATGCATGAAAGTGAAAAGTGAAGTCGCTCAGTCGTATCCGACTCTTAGCGACCCTACGGACTGCAGCCTACCAGGCTCCTCTGTCCACAGGATTTTCCAGGCAAGAGTACTGGAGTGGGGTGCCATTGCCTTCTCCAAAATATCATATATTAACGTATATATATATGAAATTTAGAAAAATGGTGCTGATGAACCTATTTACAGGGCAGGAATAGAGATGTGGAAGAGAACAGGCTGGTGGACACAGTAGGGGGGAGGAGAGGTGGGGATGAATCAAGAAAGTAGCCCTGACGTATATCAACCACCCTGTGTGAAGTTGACAGCTAGTGAGAAGCAGCTGTATAGCACAGGGAGCTCAGCTCAGTGCTCCGTGATGACCTGAAGGGCTGGGGTGGGGAGTGGGCTGGGAGGCAGGCCCAGGAAGGAGGTGATATATGCATGCTTGCAGCTGATTCACGGAGTGGTACAGAAACCAGCACAGCCTTGTAAACAGAGCTGTGGTATATATGGGTATTGTTTTAAAGATGTTGAAACTTACCTAGGAATGTCTCCTTCATTCTGGGTATAGAAAAATCTCAAGGAATTCTCAAAAAATTACTATAACTTCTAAATAAATCGAGCAGGGTAGCTCAGATAAATTTCAGTAAAGAGTGGCAGTGCTTGTATACTAAAAACTTCAAAACAATGCTGGGAGAAGTTAAAGATCTGCATTAGTTGAGAGAGATTTCATATTCATAGCTTGGAAAACTCAATATTGTCAAGATGACCTTCTGTCTAAATTGATCTACAAATTTCAATTCAATTCTTATCAAAATTCTAGCAGATATATATATTTTTTTGGTAGAAATGAACAAGCTGATCCTAAAAATTTATATAGAAATGCAGAGGGCCTAGAATAAAGAAAAGAATTTGAAAAAGAAGACAATTTTACTTTTTTTTTTTTAAGAATTTGGATGGCCTTAACATATTTTTGTTTCTTATGGCACTAACTTTCAGGACCTGTATTACAAAGGTGATATAAATGAAAAAAAGTAGACCTTTTTGCCTTTTTTTTTTTTTTTTAAGTTTTAGCGTGAAAGTATAAGTTTTTCACCTCACGGTGATGTCAGCTATGAATTTTTTGCATATATTCTTTGTAAGATCGAGAATACTTTCCTTATTCCTTAGTTGTTTAGAGTTTTCTGTTTTTGTCATTAATATCTGACTTTGTCAAATGTTTTGGGGGCATCAATTGAGATGATCATGTGGTTTTTGTCTTTTATCCTATAAATAAAGTGTATGGTGCTAATTTATCTTCAAATGTTAAACCAAGCTTGCTTCCTCAGATAAATCTTAGTGGGTCCTGGTGTTATAATCCTTTTTATATGTTGGATTCCATTTGCTAATATTTTTAAGGATGTTTGTGTCTTATATATGAGGAATATTTGTCTCTACCTTTCTTTTCTTTTCTTGTGATGTCTTAGTCTATCTTTGAAATCAGGATAATATTGATCTCATAGAATAAGTGGAAAATTATTTCTTCCCTTCCTCTTTACTGAAAGAGTTTTTGAAGAAACAGGATTTGATTACTCCTTCTTTGTTTGATAGATTTCACCAGAGAAACCATCTGGACCTCAGCTTTTCTTTATGAGAAAATTTATAAGTAACTCAGTCTGTTTTTTTGTTATATATCTGTTTACGTTTTTCTACCTCTTAATTTTTGTCATTTGTATCATTCTAAGTATTTATCATTTCATATAAGTTGACTAATTCATTGGTCGAAAGCTGTTTATGATGCTCACTTGTTTAGTCTTTTTTGCAGGGCAGTTGGAATTGATGTGCCCTCTCATCCTTGATTCTGGTGACTCGCGTCTTCTCTTTTCCTGGTCATTGTAACTGTAAGCCCTGTCTTTCATCAACTGGGTATGTTGCGCTTCTGTTTTCATTCAGTTTATGATATTTTCTAATATATCTTGTGATTTTTACGTTGACTTCTGGATTATCTTGAAATGTCTTTACTTTCCAAATATTGCAGAATCTCAAAGGTTTTTCTTTGTTAATTTTAAGTTGAATTCCTTTGTGGCCAGAGGATATATATAACTGTGTGGAAAAAAATTATTTTAAGAGTTTTTTATATTAGTATACAAATTAAGATTCCTTTGAATATGTTCAAAGAACAAAATTATAATTTTATTCTTTAATGTCAATATTTATGTCCAAAGCCTTTATAACTATTTAAACTTCTGATAAATAGTTTTAGGCATCAGCAACAAATTTGGAAAGGGACATATAGATGTAGATTTTCAAAATTCTTATGGGGAATATGAGAACAAAAGTTTGAAAATTATTGTTCTAAATCATACCTTTGCTTGTGGCCCTAAATAAATATGCACATGACATTTACTTGAAAACTGACATAAATTCAGTTTTCAAATCTGATAGTGTTTTCAGAGTGATTTAAGGACAATCCATAAGAATACAAGGTTGTCAGAGTAACTTCTTCAAACTCTGTGGGCCAATTGTCATCTTCCATTCAACTCTCTTCAAGTCTCATTTTCTGCATATCATCTTGACCTGCAAGCAACAAAAAATCTTTGCCCACTATGAAGCTTGTAAATGGTATCATACTATTTATTTTCAGTTACCTTTCCTCACTAATGTATTTGTCATTTATGAGGCTGCATTTACTTAGGAATGTAGCTGAGGCTGGAACATCTAACATAAATCTTGGCTGAAATGAGAAGAACCATCATCCTCATCCTCCAGGTCTCCTTTCCCCAGTGGCCTCAAATCTCTCATTAGTGCAAGTCTGAATTGTGTAGCATAAAAGCTGAATTTTAGGAGGGCTGAGAGAAAAGATGCTAGTCCTTTCAACACCTGAGATCAGAAGACCTAAAACATCACTTCTGTCCCACATCGTTGTGATAGTGACATTTGACGGGACTTCATGAAGCAAGTCACAAAGCTGGTGCAGATTCAAGGGAAGGAAGAACAGACCCCATCTTTTCTTGATGTGAGGGGTGTATGCGAGATAGAATTTGGAAACTCTTAAACATGTAGATTTGTTCCTCAATTTTCTATTCATATCAATTTTTCCATTCAGATTCTGCACTGTCTTTTTCTAACAATATTTGAGTTCTTGCTATATCAGATATCAGTCCATTACGTCAGCTGCAGTGCAAAAATTTTTTTTGCCTAAATGTCATATCTTTTAAGTCTGTTTACAATTTCTTATGCCATATATGTTTGTTTTTTGAAATTAAGTTATTTATTTTAATTGGAGGCTAATTACTAATATTGTAGTGGTTTTTGCCATACAGTGACATGAATCAGCCATGAGTGTACATGTGTCCCCCATCCTGAACCCCCTCTCCCCTCCCTCCCCATCCCATCCCTCTGGGTCATTCCAGTGCACCAGCCCTGAGCACCCTGTCTCATGCATCGAACCTGGACTGGTGATCTTTTTCACATATGACAATACACACTGCTGCTGCTGCTGCTAAGTCGCTTCAGTTGTGTCCGACTCTGTGTGACCCTGTAGATGGCAGCCCACCAGGCTCCCCTGTCCCTGGGATTCTCCAGGCAAGAACACTGGCGTGGGTTGCCATTTCCTTCTCCAATGCATGAAAGTGAAACATGAAAGTGAAGTCGATCAGTTGTGTCCGACTCTTCGCGACCCCATGGACCACAGCCTACCAGGCTCCTCCATCCATGGGATTTTCTAGGCAAGAGTACTGGAGTGGGATGTCATTGCCTTCTCTGATAATACATACATTTCAATGCTATTCTCTCAAATCATTCCACCCTTGCCTTCTTCCACAGAGTCCAAAAATCTGTTCTTTGTATCTGTGTCTCTTTTGCTGTCTCACATATAGGGTCACCATTACCATCATTTTAACTTAGTCAAACATGTTTTATGTATAATTTTTTACCTTTAACATTTTTAGTTGTAAGTGTTTAATCAATCAATAATTTAAGTTTGTATATGCTATGAGATCAGGGCCCAGGTTTATTCCTGGCAGATGATTGGCTAATTGAGTAAGTATCATATATTACATATAGCATCTTTTCCCCAGTGAATTGAAATACCGCATTTGTCACATATATGCTCAGAATGATTTCTGGGTTACCTATTCTGTTTAACTAAATTGGGTGTTTTTTTTTAAACCATTAAAAAAATTGGCCATATTAAGTATACTTCTATTATTGTGCGATCATCATCACCCATTCATCTCCAGAATCTTTTCCTCTTCCCCAGTGAAGTTATGTACACATTAAACAGCCCCCACCAACCCCCCACCTTCTGACAACTATCATTCTATTTTCTGTCTCTGTGAATTTGACTATTCTAGGTACAAGACTTCCCTGGTGGCTCAGATGGTAAACAATCTGCCTGCAATGAGAGAGACCTGGGTTCAATCCATGAGTTGGGATGATCCCCTGGAGGATGGCATGGCAACCTGCTTCAGTATTCCTGCCTGGAGAATCCTCATGGACTGAGGAGCCTGGCAGGCTGCAGTCCATGGGGTTGCAAAGAGTTGGAAACGACTGAGAGACTAAGCTCAGCGCATTCTAGATATCTCATACAAATGAAAGTATTTATCTCTTGTGACTGGCTTATTTCACTTAGGCTTATGTCCTCAAGGTTTATCCATGTTGTTGATGTCAAAACTTCCTTTCTTTTTAAGTCTGAATAATATTCTGTTGTGTGTATATTGTATTTTGTTTATCCATTTGTCCATCAGTGGACATTAGGTTTGCTTATACCATTGAGCTATGAACATGAATGTACAAATATCTCAGGGGCCTGCTTTCAGTCTTTGGGGTATATGTCTCATAACTGAGCCATTTTATCTACTATGCCATGCAGCTTCGCCAGGCGGTGCAATGGTAAAGAACCTGCCTGCAGGAGATGCCCAAGACGCAGGTTTGAGCCCTAGGCCAGGAAGATTCCCTGGAGTTGTTGTTGTTGTTCAGTCACTTGGTTGTGTGCCAGTCTTTGCAACCCACATGAACTGTAGCACACTGGATTTCCCTGCCCTTCACCATCTCCCGAAGTTTGCTCAAACTCACGTCCATTGAGTCAGTGATGCCATCCGTCTCATCCTCCGTCCTGCCTTCAGTCTTTCCCAGCATGAGGATCTTTTCCAATGAGTCCCCTCTTCACATCAGGTGACCAAAGTATTGGAGCTTCAGCTTCAGCATCAGTCCTTCCAATGAATATTCAGGGTTGATATCATTTAGTATTGACTGGTTTGATATCCTTGCATCCAAGGGACTCTCCTCTGTCTTCTCCAACTCTGCAGTTCAAATGCATCAATTCTTTGGTACTCAATCTTTTTTGTGGTCCAACACTCACATTTGTACATAACTACTAGAAAAACCATAGGTTTGACTAGCTGGACCTTTGTCAGCAAAGTAATGTCTCTACTTTTTAATAGGCTGTCTAGCTTTGTCATAGCTTTTCTTCCAAGGAACAAATTCTTTTAATTTCATGGCTGAAGTCACCATCTGCAGTGATTCTGGAGCCCAAGAAATAAAGTCTATCACTGTTCCCATTGTTTCCTCATCTATTTGCCATGAAGTGATGGGACCAGATGCCATGATCTTAATTTTTTGAATGTTGAATTTTAAGCCAGCTTTTTCACTCTCCTCTTTCACATTCACCAAAGGGCTCTTTAGTTATTCACTTTTTGCCAGAAGCGTGGTATAATCTGCATATCTGAGGTTATTGATATTTCTCCCTGCAATCTTGATTTAAGCTTGGGCTTCATCCAGCCCGGCATTTCTCATGATGTATTCTGCATATACGTTAAATAAGAAGAGCGACAACATACAGCCTTGACATACTCCTTTCCCAGTTGTGAACCAGTCTGTTGTTCCGTGTCTGGTTCTAACTGTTGCTTCTTTACCTCCATACAGATTTCTCAGGAGGAAGGTAAGGTGTTTTGGTATTCCCATCTCTTCAAAAATTTTCCACAGTTTACTGTGATCCACACAGTCAAAGGCTTTAGAGTAGTCAATGAAGCAGAAGTAGATGTTTTTCTGAAATTCTCTTGCTTCTTCTATGATCCAACAGATGTTGGCAATTTGATCCTCTGCCTTTTCTAAATCCAGCTTGAACATCTGGAAGTTCTCGGTTCATGTACTATTGAAGCCTGTTGTACAGTCACTCAGTTGTGTCTGACTCTTTTTGGCCCTATGGATTGAAACACGCTAGACTTCCCTGTCCCTCACTATTTCCCAGAGTTTGCTCAAACTCATGTCCATTGAATCAATGGTGCCTTCCAAACATTTCATCCTCTGCCATCCCCTTCTCCTCCTGCCTGCAATCTTTCCCAGCATCAGGGTCTATTCCAATGAGTTGGCTCTATGGATCAGGTGGTCAAAGTACTGAAGCTTCAGTTTCAGCATCAAATGATTATTCAGGCTTGTTTTCTCTTAGGATTGACTCCTTTGATTTCCTTGCTATCCAAGGGACTGCCAAGAGTCTTCTCTAGTGCCACAGTTCGAAAGCATCAATTCCCTGGTGCTCAGCCTTCTTTATGGTCCTACTCTCACATCCGTACATGATTACTGGAAAAACCATAACTTTAACTATACAGATCTTTGTCAGCAAAGTGATGTCTGGATGCAAAGTGATGTCTGGATGATGAGATATCACCCATACCTATAAATCTATATTGTTTTTGCCTTATAAAGTCTATGATATCCTCCAAGGAGGTACTAGATACAGTAAGGAATGTATTTGATGTCATACTGCATAAATAGCAGGTATGTGGAAGTCAAGAGATGGGAGAGAATCGTCCTGTCGACCATGGTGTTTCGACTGGAGATACTGTCATGGGACAACATCCTGGTAGATGCGGGCTTCCTAAAGGTGCGAGCCTCCATCAGGCAGTCAGTTGGCTGATATACACTTGGAATCTGAAAAGTCTTTTCGAATGAGAAACCAAAATAAGATTTATGAGACTGGTTTATATTAGTTTTGTAAGTTGCCCAGTTCTTTCTAATACTGTGTACAGGGGCACAAATAAAGCCATATTTATACATACCTTGTGAAACTGTAGACTGGGCACAAGTCCTATGCAATTCTAAACTATACTAAGTATACTGTTAAGAAAAAATATTGAGGCATATTTAAAATTATGTCATTGAAGACCAGTGCACAGGTGTAATTTGTTTCGGTCTTAATTTAGACTTGAGAAACCTTCAGTGTGCACTCAGATTCACTCATACTGATTCTAGAGTTAACTGTAAACTTCTGGCTATAACCCCACATACATCTAATAATCCATTTCTTCAGTATTTCTAGCCTAGATTATTGATGTACTTACTCTACCTATGTATCTTGTGCCTCATTGTAAAGGAAAATCTCTAAATACATTTATAATCAATTCAAAATGATTAATGTCTAGAGGAATTACAGTTATGTCTCCAAATCAGGTATCAGCATTTGCACTACCCTGCTTATTTAACTTATATGCAGAGCACATCATGAGAAATGCTGGGCTGGAAGAAGCACAAACTGGAATCAAGATTGCTGTGAGAAATATCAATAACCTGAGATACACAGATGACACCAATCTTATGGCAGAAAGTGAAGAGGAACTAAAAAGCCTCTTGATGAAAATGAAAGAGGAGAGTGAAACAGTT
>SJYV01033856.1:0-10711 GCA_006410875.1 Neotragus pygmaeus
AACTGGAGTGGGTTGCTATTTCCTTCTCCAACATATACACACTACCAGATATAAAATAGATAATCAAGAAGGACCAGTAGGTCTTAACAGCACAGGGAACTCTACTCAACAGTTTGTAATAATCTATATAAGAAAATAATCTGAAAAAGAATTGATATATATAAATGTATATGTATTATGTGTGTGTAACTAAATCATTTTGCTGTACACCTGGACATTAACTATATTCCATTATAAAATAAGTGCAATACTGTACATTAACTGTACTCCAATATAAAATAAATTTTAAAAATTAAGGGGATTAGCTCAAGATGGCAGAGTAGAAGGGTATGAGCTCATCCCTTGTTATATAAATACAAAAAGCACAACAAATCACTGAAAACCATTGACAAAAGATTTCTAGAACCTACCCCAAAAGATACCCTACATTCAAAGGCAAAGAAGAAGCCACCAGGTGGTAGAAGGGGCACAATCATGATAAAACAAATCCCATACTCAGATGAGTGACCCACAAACTGGAAAACAATTATACCACAGAAGTCCTGCCACAGGAGTGAATGTTCTGAGCCCCACATGGGGCTTCCAGCAATAGTAGGAGGAGCCCTAGAGAATCTAGGTTTAAAGACCAGTGGAGTTTGAGCCCAGGAATTCCACAGGGCTGGGGGAAGCAGAAACTCAACTCTTTGAGGGTGCGTACAAGGTCTTGTGTGTGCCAGGACACAGGGTAAAAAGTAGTGACCACATAAGAGCCTGAGCGAGACCTACCTACTGGTACTGGAGGGTCTACTGCCAAGGTGGGGGGTGCAGCTGTGTCTCACTGCAGGGACAAAGACACTGGCAGCAGCAGATGTGGGAGTACTCATTGGCATGAGCCCTCCCAGAGGCTGCCATTAGCTCTACCCTTTAGCCTGTAGGCTCCAGTGCTGGGATGCCTCAGGCCAAGCAACCAACAAGGCAGGAACACAGCCCCACCCATCAGCAGACAGGCTACTTAAAATCTTCCTGAGCACAGCCCTACCTACCAGAGGCACAAGACTCAGCCTTACCCACCACTAGGCAGGAACCAGCCACTCCCATTAGGAAGCCTGCACAAGCCTCTTAGCCTCATCCATTAGAGGGCAGATAGAAGCAAGAAGACCTATGATCCTGCAGCCAGTGGAACAGAAACCATAGTCACAGAAAGATAGACAAAATGAGATTCCAGAGGAATAGATCCCAGATAAACGAACTGGATAAAACCCCAGAAAAACAACTAAATGAAGTGAGACTAGACAAATTGCCAAAAAAAGAAAAGAAAGAATTCAGAATAATGATAGTGAAGAAGATCGAACATCTTAGGAAAAGAATGGAGGCACAGATTTAGAAGATACAAGAAATGTTTAACAAAGACCTAGAACTAGAGAACAAACAGATTAACAATATAATAACTGAAATGAGGAATACACTAGAAGGAATCAATAGCAGAATAACAGAGGCAGAAGAATGGATAAGTGACCTAGAAGACAGAATGGTGGAAATCACTGCTGTAGAACAGAAAAACCAAAAACAAAAACAAGGAATGACAAGAAATGAAGATAGTCTAAGGGACCTCTGGGACAACATTAAATGCACCAACGTTCACATTAGAGCATTCCTAGACGGAGAACAGACAGAAAGGACCTGAGAAAATATTTGAAGAGATGATTGCTGAAAACTTCACCAACATGGGAAAGGAAACAGTCACCCAAGTCCAAGAAGCAAAAGAGAGTCCCAGGCAGATAAACCCAAGGAGGAACACATCAAGCCGTGGTAATTAAATTGACAAAAATTAAAGATGAAGAAAAATATTAAAAGCAACAAGGGAAAAGAAACAACATTAAAGGGAACTCCCATAAGTTTATCAGCTGATTTCTTAGCAGAAACTCTGCAGGCCAGAATGGCATGGCACAATCAAGATTGCCGGGAGAAATATCAATAACCTCCGATATGCAGATGACACCATCCTTATGGCAGAAAGTGAAGAGGAGCTAAAAAGCCTCTTGATGAAAGTGAAAGAGGAGAGTGAAAAAGTTGGCTTAAAGCTCAACATTCAGAAAACGAAGATCATGGCATCTGGTCCCATCACTTCATGGGAAATAGATGGGGAAACAGTGGAAACAGTGTCAGACTTTATATTTTTGGGCTCCAAAATCACTGCAGATGGTGACTGCAGCCATGAAATTAGAAGACGCTTACTCCTTGGAAGAAAAGTTATGACCAACCTAGATAGTATATTCAAAAGCAGAGACATTACTTTGCNGTATGCAGGTCAAGCAGCAACAGTTAGAACTGGACATGGAACAACAGACTGGTTCCAAATCGGGAATGGAGTACATCAAGGCTATATATTTTCACCCTGTTTGTTTGACTTATATGCAGAGTACATCATGCAAAATTCAGGGCTGGATGAAAGACAAGCTGGGATCAAGATTATGGGGAGAAATATCAATAATCTCAGATATGCAGATGACGCCACCCTTATGGCAGAAAGCAAAGGGGAACTAAAGAGTCTCTTAATGAAAGTGAAAGAGGAGAGTGAAAATGTTAGTTTACAATTCAATATTAATTTTCATTCATTTCATGTTGATGTATGGCAAAACCAATACAATATTGTAAAGTAAAAAAATATATATATAAAAACGAAAATTTCATTACTTTCACAAAAACAAACAAACAAAAAACCCTCAATATTCAAAAAATGAAGATCATGGCATCCAGTCCCATCACTTCATGGCAAAAAGATGGGGAAATGGTGGAAACAGTGTCAGACTTTATTTTCTTGGGCTCTAAAATCACATCAGATGGTGATTGCAGCCATGAAATTAAAAGACGCTTGCTCCTTGGAAGAAAAGTTATGACCAACCTAGGCAGCATATTGAAAAAACAGAGACATTACTCTGGCAACAAAGGTCCATCTAGTCAAAGCTATGGTTTTTCCAGTAGTCATGTATGTATGTGAGAGTTGAACCGTAAAGAAAGCTCAGTGCTTAAGAATCGATGCTTTTGAACTGTGGTGTTTGAGAAAACTCTTGCGAGTCCCTTGGATTGCAAGAAGATCCAACCAGTCTATCCTAAAGGAAATCAGTCCTGAATATTCATTGGAAGAACTGATGTTGAAGCTGATACTCCAATACTTTGGCCACCTGATGCAAAAAACTTACTCCTTTGGAGAAGACCCTGATGCTGGGAAAGATTGAAGGTGGGAGGAGAAGAGGAGCACAGAGGATGAGATTGTTGGATGGCATCACCAACTCGATAGACATGAGTTTGAGCAAGCTCTGGGAGTTGGTGATGGACAGGGAAGCCTGGCATGCTGCAGTCCATGGGGTCTCAAAGAGTCGGCCACAACTGAGAAACTGAACTGAACTGAACTGAACCCCTTAGCTAAGCATAAATTGTGTGTTAGTCACTCAGTCGTGTCCACATCTTTGTGATCCAGTGGACTGTAGCCCACTAGGCTCCTCTGTGGGATTTCCCAGGCAAGAATACTGGAATGGGTAGCCATTTCCTTCTCTGGGGGATCTTCCTCACCCACGGGTTAAACCTGGGTCTCCTGCATTACAGGCAGATTCTTTACTAACTAAGCCACCAGAGAAGCCCAGTAGTTATTAAACTAAGGGCTCTGCTGGTAGAGAAAAGAGGTTTTTTCTTGGCCATACAGCGTGGCAAGAAAGATCGTAGTACTGACCCGAGATTTAACCCATACCCTCTGCAGTGGAAGCACAACGTCTTAGTCATTGGACTGCCAGGGAATTCCCACTCAGAGAACATCTTTAACTGACCTCATTTCCTGTAGCATGGTTCAGGTTTGGAATGAATCAATTAAGCAGAAAATTAAGCATCCATCATAGCTTTAAGGTAGAATAGAAACAAACTATTATAGACTAAAACCTTGTATAATGTGTGCTTCAGATAGCGTTTTGGACATACCATGGTTATGTGAAAGTGAAGTCGCTCAGTTGTGTCCGACTCTTTGCGACCCCATGGACTGTAGCCGATCAGGCACCTCCGTCCATAGGATTTTCCGGGCAAGAGTGCTGGAGTGGATTGCCATTTCCTTCTCCAGGGGATCTTCCCGACCCAGGAGTTGAACCCAGGTCTCCCGCATTGCGGGCAGACACTTTACCGTCTGAGCCACCAGGGAGGATTATACTATGGTATGGTTTTCCTTTTATAAATGAAATGGTTTTTCTTGCATGCAGTTTCACAGTTGTGCTCAGGGCTCCTGTGCCCACCACCTGGAGAGCATCATCGTGATGACGAAAGGAAGCTAAGAGGCCATAGAAAACAAGCCTAGCAATCCTGGACAGTGCATGAGCATCTGTGACTCACTAATTTTTTTTGTTGAAGTGACTGAAGTCTTCTGCTTTGGTATTTAGGCCAGACTTTAATTTAGATATTTGTAATAGGCATTTAAATGTGTCCTCTTTGAGTTTTGGAAAGGGACTCTCTGTCCTGTTGTGTGGCAGTGAGGGCCTCCTCAGTGCCAGCTCTAGCTTTACTTGTCAAACTTGCACTTTTTTCAAGTGAAATAACGTATTTCCAGAAAAAAAACCCCAGTAATAACAAAACCTTTCTGTCAAGGAACTGCAGTAATAATTCCTTCTGTCACTCATGACTAACAGCATTTTCCACTGATTTTTCTTTTTCTCTTGCTTCTAAAAAATTCAAAATAGAAAAATAAGAAACCTATTAAAAAATATCCGAAATGATTGTTTTGTTTCAGAGTAGTATGTCTGTGTGTGAATTTGACTTACTCTTAAAAAATGCATTTTTCTGTTTGCCTTCAGAATGTTTGTGATATTGTCAGCATTTACAGCTTCTCAGCTAGAATCGTCTCTGAGGCTGCAGGATGGAGTCTTCATAAATTCCTCTTGCTAATCTGTGCTTTGGCATCCACATGTCAGAATGCGTTTCATACGAATCATGAAAGTGTAGTGTGATCCTACATGCTCCACTTTACAGCTGACCTTGACCACCCTTTCCTGCTGATTCTGGACTTATTTGGGTTTCTTTTTCTGGCATGACTCCTTTAAATTATTAATGGGCATTTCTTCTGACTATTAAAGATTAGCTGGCTAAGTACAGAGTTGTAGATGAGTGTAAGATACCTATTATCTTTCAACACATTTTGCACCTGGACATTTGGGGTTGTAGAGATCAAAGTGACTTTACTCTCTTATATCTCAGATTAATTTTTTCTTTTGAATCTAGGAATAATGAGCAAACCCATTCCTCTCCCAAGCTTAACTCCACATGGCCTGTTTTCTTGGCTTAAAGCAGCTTAGAATTAAATTAACCCCCCTCTTTCTCTATACTTCCACCTCCCCAACCCCATTTTAAGGTATAATTTGACAGTTTGCACAAGCAGTTGCCTATGAACATGTGACCTCTAGCTGTAGAGGCCTCCCTTTATTTGTGGAATTAGACATTTTGAACAAAGCTAACTTTTGTGGGTTTATGGTCCCCTAAATGAGAGATTTTAGTGATGTATTTGAGAGGGCTAGAAGGTAACTACTGGTTAAGAAAAAGCAGATCTGGGGAAATTTTTAAATGCCTAAAATGTAGCTTTGTGTATTTTCTGAGGACCCAGTGCCCTGGGTGTGCAGGCATGTTCATTAGGCCCACATTTGTGCTCCTGGGAGCACCGGCATTCTTTCCTCCTGATATCATTTGATACCGTACCTCCTGCTTTTTACTTGATAAATCACATTTACATTTTGTTGATTTCTGCTCCAGACTCTACCTAGTAGGTATCCTTGTGAGAGTTGTATATGTTTCCCACTGTATTGACAGTATTCATTGATTGACATGTGATGATGTCCCTGAGAGGCATTCACATACAGGAGTGTGTCACAGCCCCTCAGCTGAGAGCCAGTAGGCTGGTCCCTCGCTATTTAAGGCATGGTCTGTGGACTATGGTGGGGCACAGCATTCCTGCCCAACAAAAGATTCCTTGGGAAACCTTTGATTTCCCTCAGTACATCTCTTGTACTTCTCAGTCTCAGTGTCTGCTTCCCAGAGGACCCTGTCCCACCATCGCTGCTAGCTCCAATGCTCAGCAGGTCTGCAGGATGCTGCAGTTGAAACTGGCAGCTCCCTGCCTGCCCTGTAGCTCAGCAGGAAGTTTGTGGGAGGAGAGCTGGGAGGCACCCTCTGTAGATGCCACAGTGGTTCATCAGAGTTACCCATCTGCTTGATGAAAAAAAGCAGATTGGGATAAACAGTCTGTAATTCAATATTTTTCTCCAACTTCAAGTAACCTTATCTCTAGTATGTTAAAAGTAAGAATGACTGAAACTTCTGGAATAACCACAGACATTTCACAAAACTCCATTAGACTGGAAGCCATGAGTTGAAAGAGGTTTGGAGCCAGAATTTATCTTTTCTCCAATTCTTCCACTTACCACCTGTGTGAACTTGGGCAAAAAATTTATATTTCCTAGCCTCGGTTTTCTCATCCATATAATGGGTAATAGTAATACCCAGACTTCTGGGGTTAATAAGGAATAAATTAGATGATATACAAAGAACTTAGCATAGTACACAAAACAGAAAACATACAACAATCTCTGAAAAAAATACAGTGTCAAAGCAAGTTGCAGTATTTTTTCAACTTCCTCATAAAACCTTTACAGTTGGTAATGAGATAACCAACTATATCTCATCAGTTTTTAACTACCCAGGAGACCTTCTGATTATAGTTTTATAAGCACCTTTACTCTATAAATTAAATATGATTTGGAATATATTACTTTTTTTTTGCTCTAGTTTTTGCATATGGGAAATGTAAAATCACTTAGGCTCATTAGTTCCCCCTGTCCAATTATGGTCTTAATTATGCTTATCTGGGCCAATTATTTTAGCACCAAGAAAAATTGCCTTCTTTGTCAAGACCGTAGACAAGAACCAGAACCAGCCCCCAGAACCAAAGCCAAGTCTCTGCAGATATACATGTTCTGATTTGAGTCAAGGGTGCCATTGTTATACCCAGAAGCAGAACCTGGGACAAAGTTACTGCTTTAAAACATGCTCCTTTTGCCCGCCATCCTCAGGCTGTAAACTAGCAGCTAAAACATCCAGCTATTTTCTCTAAAAACATTATAAATGTAAAAACATTTTGTGCTAAGGAGCATAATAAGGGCAAGAATATACATTCATTTTTCCACTGTAGTCTCATTTGGGATTTAGGCCAAACTCAGTAGATTAAAATAAAGAACTTGGTAGGCATAACTATGACTTTTGCAATGGAAATATTTGAGTAATGCATGCAATTATTTTAATGGAACTTTTCTGCTCCGGTTTATAATGAAATGAGGGAGCTTTTCTGAATCACAGGGATTTGTTCTGTACTCTGCCTCAGAGGCTGTATGTATGAGTGACCTCCTGGTTTTAGACAAGTTGCCCTGAATTCTGTTATTTTCTCCTTTAGTTAGGATATAAAGGAATTTCAGCAGGCCACTTTTCTAAAGCATAGATTGCTAAGTTAGGGGAAAGTCTATGCTTATTTCAAATGAATGTATGATTTTGCCTCTCCTAGGGCTGCAGTGGAATCAGAATATTCCTGATATGACTTTATGTTCATGGTGGTCGTGGCGATGGTTTTGTTGCTAAGTCGTGTCCAACTCAATCCCATGGACTGTAGCTCGCCAGGCTCCTCTGTCCATGGGATATCCCAGGCAAAAATACTGGAGTGGGTTGCCATTTCCTTCTCCAGGGGATCTTCCCAACCTAGGGACTGAACCCAGGTCTTTTTCATTTCAGACAGTCTCCTGCCTTGCAGTAGGATTTTTTACTGACTGAACCACCAGGGAAGCCGTTTATGTGCTAGTTAAATCATTTGATTCAGTCATTTGATTCTTACCACAAATCTGGTGAGATAGGCAAGTCATATTTATCTTAAAGATGGGCATATATGTCCTAGAAGTGACATAGTAGCTTGTTCAAAACAGTGTTTTTTGACTATTGTATGTCATAAACAGCTATCTTCAGAATATCTTCAGAAGTTTTCAGAATATATCTTCAGAAATTTTAAATTCAGATATAAATTCAAAAATATCTTCAGAAACTTTCTGAAATTTTTATATTTTCTTAAAAATTCTAGATTATCCTAGTAATAATATAATTCTCAATTCTTTTTTTATGTGGGAGAGTAAAGCAGGAGCTGTGGTTAGAGGGCCAGGGTTGCCTACACCTAGGGCCTGCCCTAGAGCTGGCTACAGCTGTGATATTTATCATATCAAAGAGTGGGAGGTTTGGAATGGTGACTTGAAGAGAGGGGAAGGCAGGCCGACTGTGACCCTTCATCTGAGAGACTGAGACTGAGGCTTGTCCACGCTTAGGCGGGAGCAGGTCTTAATAGTCTATGTCAGGCTGCCTCATGCACAGGAGGCTGAGGAGGCCACCTTGCTCCTCAAGTCAAAGTGCGCTTGCTCACATGTGTTCTGAGTCCAGACTTTCCAAATGGGCTGCTGAACCCAATCAAAAAAGGGCAGAAGATCTAAACAGACACTTCTCCAAAGAAGACATCCAGATGGCCCAAAAATCACATGAAAAGATGCTCAACATCACTAATTATTAGAGAAATGCAGATCAAAACTACAGTGAAGTATCACTCATTCAAGTCAGAATGGCCACCACTGAAAAATCTAATAAGCAGTAAGCACTGTAGAGAAAAGGGAACCCTCCTACCCTGTTGGAGGGATTTTGAATGGGTGCAGCCTCTATGGAGAATAGCATGGAGGTTCCTTAGAAAACTAAAAACAGAGTTACCATATGATACAGCAGTCCTACTCCTGGGCATATATCTGTGAAAACTTACTTTGAACAGATATGTGGACCCCAGTGTTTATTGCAGCACTATTTACAGTAGCCAAGACATGGAAGCAACATCATCAACAGATGAATGGATAAAGAAGATGTGGTATGTATATATAATGGAACTGTACTCAGCCATGAAAAAGAATGGAATGATGCCATTTGTAGCAACATAGATAAACCTAGAGATTATTATACTATTATAGTAAAGTAAGTCAGAAATAAAAAGATAAATATTATGATATTTATGAAGCATATATATGTGGAATCTAAAAAAATTATACAAATGAATTTATTTACAAAATAGACACAGACTCACGGGCTTAGAAAACAATCTTACCAGAGAGGAAAGGAGTTGGGGGAGATAAATTAGGAGGCTGGGATTCATATATACACACTGCTGCTGCTGCTAAGTTGCTTCAGTCGTGTCTGACTCTGTGCGACCCCATAGATGGCAGCCCACCAGGCTCCCCCATCCCCGGGATTCTCCAGGCAAGAAAACTGGAGTGGGTTGCTATTTCCTTCTCCAACATATACACACTACCAGATATAAAATAGATAATCAAGAAGGACCAGTAGGTCTTAACAGCACAGGGAACTCTACTCAACAGTTTGTAATAATCTATATAAGAAAATAATCTGAAAAAGAATTGATATATATAAATGTATATGTATTATGTGTGTGTAACTAAATCATTTTGCTGTACACCTGGACATTAACTATATTCCATTATAAAATAAGTGCAATACTGTACATTAACTGTACTCCAATATAAAATAAATTTTAAAAATTAAGGGGATTAGCTCAAGATGGCAGAGTAGAAGGGTATGAGCTCATCCCTTGTTATATAAATACAAAAAGCACAACAAATCACTGAAAACCATTGACAAAAGATTTCTAGAACCTACCCCAAAAGATACCCTACATTCAAAGGCAAAGAAGAAGCCACCAGGTGGTAGAAGGGGCACAATCATGATAAAACAAATCCCATACTCAGATGAGTGACCCACAAACTGGAAAACAATTATACCACAGAAGTCCTGCCACAGGAGTGAATGTTCTGAGCCCCACATGGGGCTTCCAGCAATAGTAGGAGGAGCCCTAGAGAATCTAGGTTTAAAGACCAGTGGAGTTTGAGCCCAGGAATTCCACAGGGCTGGGGGAAGCAGAAACTCAACTCTTTGAGGGTGCGTACAAGGTCTTGTGTGTGCCAGGACACAGGGTAAAAAGTAGTGACCACATAAGAGCCTGAGCGAGACCTACCTACTGGTACTGGAGGGTCTACTGCCAAGGTGGGGGGTGCAGCTGTGTCTCACTGCAGGGACAAAGACACTGGCAGCAGCAGATGTGGGAGTACTCATTGGCATGAGCCCTCCCAGAGGCTGCCATTAGCTCTACCCTTTAGCCTGTAGGCTCCAGTGCTGGGATGCCTCAGGCCAAGCAACCAACAAGGCAGGAACACAGCCCCACCCATCAGCAGACAGGCTACTTAAAATCTTCCTGAGCACAGCCCTACCTACCAGAGGCACAAGACTCAGCCTTACCCACCACTAGGCAGGAACCAGCCACTCCCATTAGGAAGCCTGCACAAGCCTCTTAGCCTCATCCATTAGAGGGCAGATAGAAGCAAGAAGACCTATGATCCTGCAGCCAGTGGAACAGAAACCATAGTCACAGAAAGATAGACAAAATGAGATTCCAGAGGAATAGATCCCAGATAAACGAACTGGATAAAACCCCAGAAAAACAACTAAATGAAGTGAGACTAGACAAATTGCCAAAAAAAGAAAAGAAAGAATTCAGAATAATGATAGTGAAGAAGATCGAACATCTTAGGAAAAGAATGGAGGCACAGATTTAGAAGATACAAGAAAT
>SJYV01033857.1:0-17124 GCA_006410875.1 Neotragus pygmaeus
TTATGTCTGTGACTTATTTCCAAATAAGGTCACAACCTATGATTAGACATGAATTTTCTTATGTGGAAGGGGGAAGTTTTCTTCAATCCAGTACAATCAGCAATCCTATAAGCCAAGCTAAAAACTTTTTTGAGCTTGGAGAGAAGTCATGGGAGCAGTTTTGGTGTGTATTGTTCAATTAATGCATAAAATGTATTCCAGCAGTCTGGTCACCAGCACTTTTTCCTGTGATAGATAGACTCTTCATTTGGTGGAGGTGGTTTAGTCACTAAGTTCTGTCTGACTCTTGCGACCCCATGGACTGTAGCCCGCCAGGCTCTTCTGTCCATGGGATTCTCCAGGTAAGAAGACGGGAGTGGGCTGCCATTTCCTTCTCCAACACTTCATTTAGCGTATCTCTAGAAATGTTTAATGATTCTTAAAAAGAATGAAATTATGCCATTAGCAGCAACGTGAATGGACCTAGAGATTATTGCATTGGGTGAAGTAAGTCGGACAAAGGAGGAGAAATATTGTATAACATCTCATATGCAGAATCTAAGAGAGACAACACAAATACTTATTTACAACAGAAACAGACTCAGGGACTCAGAGAAGGAACTTACGGCCCCAGGTGGGAGGGTGTGGGAAGGGGCAGTCAGAGAGTTTGGGAGAGAGGTCCGCACTACCACTTCTAAGATGGGTAAACAGCTGACTGTTACTTGATAGCACAGAACCTCTGCTCACTGTTACCTGGCAGCCTGGATGGGAGGGAGTTTGGGGGAGAATGGACACATGTGTATGTGTGGCTGAGTCCCTTCACTGTTCACCTGAATCTATCACAACATTGTTTATTGGTTATACCACAATACGAAATAAGTTTTAAAAAATGTTATTTTAATTTAAAAACTGCTATTAACAAACTTCAGTATTCTATGTTAGATGCAGAACAGTTAAGTGTCAGGAGTATACATCCTTATCCTAAATGAAAAAGCACAGAGAAATTATGATTTGAGAGTGCTGGTTGCTCAGTCATGTCTGACTTGCAGCCCCGTGGACTGTAGGCTGCCAGACTCCTCTGTCCATGGCATTTCTCAGCAAGAAGACTGGAGTGGGTGCCAGTCCCTTCTCCAGGGGCTCTTCTCCATGCAGGGGTCGATCCCGAGACTCCTGCATTGCGGGCAGATTTTTCACCGTCTGAACCTCCAGGGAAGCCCTAACTAAGCTCTGATTCATCTCACTAACAGATGATATTGGAGTAAAATATTAGCTCTCATGTTTAGTAATTGTTTATCTTTTTTTGGCGTTTTTATTTCCCATGATCATATTGCTCTGTGTTTCAAAAGTCTCTTTCGTATTGAGATGTAAGTGCATTTACTCTTTTAAAAGACTGTCACATAGGGGAAATGACATAGCATGTTCAGCTGCCTTTTCTGCACAGTGCAGTGTGTAGGAGTTTTATCTATGTCGCCGTAGGAATCAGAGATTTCTGTTCTTTTGTTTCTATAAAAGTTCCGATAAAAGTTGGAGGCCTTGCCAGCTTTCCAGCCATTATGAATAAAATTTCAGTGAACATTTGTCTGCCAGTCCTTTCATGGTGGTTGTATTCACATCTCTTAGGTAAAATCAAGCCATGGAATTACTAGATCGTCTGGTCAGTATACATTTGACTTACAAGAAAGTACCAATATGAGTATCTTGCACACTTGAGAAGGACTTTCTCTAGAAGGACATTGCTCAACCATGGAGATTTTAAAGTTTTCTGGAGGAACATCACCCAGACAGCAGTGTTAGGACACCCTAGCCTCCTGTCCCCCAAAGAGAGCAAGAAGGAGACAACTCTTCTTGAACAAAAACAGCTCAGAGAGAAGAAACGGTAGTGATGTGATGTGGCAGAGGCGTCAGTGTGAGCTGCGATGGTGACCACTTTGTCGCAAATAAGTGGGTCAGATCCACACCTCGTCCACCTTCTTGCTCAGTGTTGTGGGTCAATTATATCTTAATAAAGATGGAAAAATTACAAGACTGTTTTCCAAGTGGTTTCAGCTTTTGTATCCCTACCAGATGTATAGGAGAGTTCTGACTTATCCACGTTCTCTCCACATGGGGTTTAAACAGTCTTTTTAGCTTTGGCCAACCCAATGGGGACCACGTGGTATCCTGAGGAGAGGTATTTTGTATGAACATGAGATTCTTTATTAAACTCTGTTATCTTTATTTTTTAAACCACATAAAATATTGTTTTTCACTATGTTCCACTCAAAAATAACCTTATTGATGTATGACTGATATAGAAAGCGCTGTACATGTTTAATGTATACAATGTCATGAGTTTTGAGATGAGAATACATCTGTGAAACCATCACTCCAGTCTATGTAGTAAACATGTCTGTCACCTGCAAAAGGTTCCTCCTGCCCTAAGGAGAGCTATGTTTTAGGAAACAGAAACTGTTGATACTTGACATTTAAGTATTTGTGTATTTCAGGGTCACGTGTAGGCCTGCCCTTCTTCTTACTATACACTCTCCCAGTCTGATCCCATTTTTGCCTTCAGCTACGATTACCATAGTTCTCTCAGTAACTCTATTATCTGTCTATTATCAGTATTGTCTGCCTTACCCGTTTAGAGATTCAGTTCTTATCCCATCTCTGTGTTCTGGACTCTTATATTTAAGTTCTTACCATGGGTTATAAAGCCTTTCACGTTCTGGTAACAGTCCACCTCTTCAACCACATCATGCTCTACTATTTTGAATTTTTATATATGATAATATATATTATCATATATATATGTGAATTTATATATATAATATATTAATATATATGATAATGAAACTTTCTAAATTATCTTTTCTATGTGTGGTAGTTCACTTACACTTTGTTGATAAAAAAAAGAAAAGCAATGAATGACATGAATAAATCATTGTTTTATTGATAATGTATTTCACAAAAATCAAAAACTGTAGACATGTAAGTGTCCCACATACCACCTAAATTCAAATAAATGTGAGTGCCTAGGTGAAGAGTATTTATGACTTAATAGTGTATATAATTTAGTATATGTAATTTTTGAATAAGAGCTATGATTTTCAAGCTTAGTAGAAGACAGAGTATAGAAATAATCTTTTTTATTAATTTATTTTAAATGGAGGCTAATTAGTTTACAATATTGTGGTGGTTTTTGCCATACATTGACCTGAATCAGCTAATCTTTTAAAATATGTTGAACTTTTTTGCAAAGAGGAGCTATCATGGAGAGAGAGAGTCAGTTACATGTGTGTGTAGAAGGAGAGAGACAGACAGACGTCGGATTCACACTTCCAGCAGCACATGCCCAGTGGTGACTGTGAGGCTGGAAGGGAAAAAGAATCCAAGGGAATCTGTTACACCAGCATTCAAGCCCCGGAAACAGCTCTCTGAATGGCCCGAGCGTGGCCGCTGGCCAAGGACATCTAAGGGGAAGAGACTCGGCCATAGAAGAGGATGCTGCTGGTCTTGATGTGCTTGATGAGGAACAGGAAAGGGTGATCGCAGCGGAAACTCTCGTGAAACGGTGCTGATGTGACACTGACGCTCACACCGGTAGCAGCCGCGGCCTCCGTGCCCTCCTCGGTCACCTCCACAAAGGACTTGTGGACGACCTTTGACACTGCCAGATCGCGTCTCCTGGTCATGCCCGAGAAGTCGGAGGCCCCAGCACGGAAGGCGTCCACCATCCCCAGGGCTTGCAGTGTGGGCACCAGGTCGTAGCTCTCTTCCACTTTAAACCGAGGCAGGTATAAATCCACTTGTCTCTTCCCCATATTCTGTGGGCTCGTCCACGCTATTAGCTTCTCAGCAGTGAGCTGGTCTTCAAGCTGGAACAGTGGAAAAGGAACAACTGTCAGGATTCTCAGCGGTCATGGGGCCCACCTAACCTTGGATTGAAACATCTCGAAAACCTTTATCTTAACAGTAAACATGAGTACAGGAGATTCAGTTTATTAGATTTTCTCTGAGGAGGAAAAAATAACAGTCCTGAATATATATCATATGATCAAATAAATGTTTTTATATATTTATAACTTTGCTATTTTTATGTATGTATGTACACATTTACGCATATATAGAAATGTCTACACAAATGCACAGATGTGTGTGTGTATAAATATGCGCACATAAATGGAACAACGTTTGTTTCATGTGAAAGTCACGTCTGACTCTTTTTGTGACCCAATGGTCTGTATCTTCCAGGCTCCTCTGTCCATGGGATTTCCCAGGCAGAAACCCTGGAGTGGGTTGTCATTTCCTCCTCCAGGGAATCTTCCTGACCCAGGGATTGAACCCATGTCTCCTGTGGCTCACACACTGCAGGCGGATTCTTTACCACTGAGCCACTGATATTTAAGATATTGATTTTTTTCTTTGTTCTATGCTGCCAGCCAGTGCCACCAATCTGTGAGCAACCCACAAAAGCACTGTATCGCTGGGAATTTAAACAATACCATGAAGCATGTAAATACCAGGCTTTACCTTCTGCAGACCATCTACTTCATTGGGCAGCAGGATCATCATGCTTAGCTCTTTGCCTTTGTATGGGATTTCCAGGATCTTGGCTTGCACATCCTCCAGTGACACGAAATTGAAACTATTGGCTTGTTTCATCATCTGCACAGGTTTGCTTGTATCCTGCAATAGATTCATGTGCAAAAAGAATGCGAAGTGAGCATTAGTCCAGAAAAAAAGATAATATTATTGAGATACCAAACTCAGCCTCCTAAGAGATGATCTGGGAAATTTGTGTCTTAGAGATAAAAGTTTCTTCAAGGAATCCCAAGTAAACAAAGTTTAAAAAAAGGACAAGAAAATAAGCCTTGACAAATTCTATCTTCTATATGAAGTTATGTATTAATTACTATGTATTTAAATGTCACAGTGCATGTGTGGTTACACTTTGTTATATACATAAATGACAGACAATACCTTGTCCAGCCAAAACTTTTCCTCCGCAGTTCTTTCTTTCTTAAACTTCTGGTTCCACTGCCCTTTGAAATAGACGGCGTTCACCAGGACCAGAGCAGTGGAGCTGTCCAGAGAGCCTTTGGGAAACAGGTCCTTGATTCTTTCTGCAAAGACAGAAAATCAAAGGTCTGTCATGAAAGGCACGAGTGGTTTATCTGTCAGATGCTTTGAAAGTTGCAAGTGATGATTAAATATTCACACAAGTCAGCCCGTGAGGGACTCCATGCCCAGCGGCTCACCAAATGAGGCTTTGCTCATGGCCCCAGCCCGATGGAGTCGTCCTCACAGAGACGTCCCTGCTCCTGACTGGGAAGGTGTTCAGTCTGTGTGTTGGGGGGCAGCAGTCATCTCACAAGGAGCCCTGATGAACTGATTTCTGATATTTAAGATGCCGTGATATCTCTATGATGTTTAAGATGCCATGCTGTGCTAGGAGAAGGCAATGGCAGCCCACTCCAGTGTTCTTGTCTGGAGAATCCCAGGGACGGGGGAGCCTGGTGGGCTGCCATCCATGGGGTCGCACAGAGTCGGACACGACTGAAGCGACTTCGCAGCAGCAGCAGCAGCAGCAGCTGTGCTGAGCCTCTTCAGTCTGTGAACCCACGGACGGCAGCCCGCCAGGCTCCTCGGTCCCTGGGACCCTTCAGGCAAGAACTCTAGAGTGGGTGCCGCGCCCTCCTCCAGGGGCTCTTCCTGACCCGAGAATTCTGGGTCATCGATTCCAACAGCACTTTGCTCATCGGACCTGATGAACAGGTCCTCGATTCTGAAGAACTGGCTTCACTGACCTTCACTGGCCAGCTTCCTTCCTTCTCTCTCCTCCCTTCCTGTTCCCTCAGCAGCTTTGTCTCCTGTCTCTACTCCCTGTCTTCCTCCTCATTCTGCACTTTGAGTTGCTGTAGGTTAAGCCTACATTTCGGAAAGGAGGTAGGATATGGTTCATGGGATGGGGACGTTGTCCAGCCCCCTCCCTGAGGTGGGGGGAGGACATTTATGACCATCCTGTGGGAGGGGGATGTGGGCCAGGCACCTTCTCCTGCAGGGGGTCATTTCTGCAAGATGGATGGTTTAAAGGAGAGTGGCTTGTTTCCCAGTTAAGAAAGCAAAAGTGGACTCTTCATATTTTCTCTTAGGGATTATAATCCAGAAGTTAAGCCTTTAATTAAAAGAAAAACGTATGAATCAACCTGAAGTCTGAGCAGAGACTTGGGATCCACAAGACACTGCCATCCAGACTCAGTTGTGCCTGCAGGGGGCTGGTCCTAGGAGCACCCCGCGCGTGTCTCTCCCCACTGACGTGGACCGTCCACCCCCGGCAGGGCCTCCCCATCCTCCGCGATCTCGTCTCACCCCCGCTCCTGGAGGCCTGATCAGGGTCCAGCACTGTGTTCACACAGCGGGGACTCAGCGGGGACTTTTAATGAGTGACTCTCTCATAACCTACCATTGGTTTGGCTCTCCACCCAGGAGTTAATCATCTTTCGACTTTCCTCTGCAGCATTTTTAAAATCGGCAGATTCCACACTGGCCAGATAAAATTTCTGAACATTATCCAGGTATTCCTGTGACATGAGCAGGAAGAAAGCAGGAAGGAAAAGTAATTTATCTGTAACTATGTAGGTATTCCCAAATTAAATTAAATGTGTTAAATCCTGATCGAGCAGAGTTCGCAAGCCAATGCCTAGCCCACCCTCACTGGTGCTATCAGCCTCTGGACACTCCAGAGGGTGGGGTCGTGCTGGGGAGCCGGCCCCTGGAAGAGATGCCCCGTGTGGGTCCCCAGGCTCCTCTGCACCCCTCCCCCCACACTGGGAGACGGGGCCCGAGGACGCAGGACGCAGACTAAAGGCATGACAGACCAGGGAACCCACCTGGAGAAACGGAAGCGCCTTGTCCCCATAGAGCCTGTTGGCGACGCTCAGCTCATAGGCATCAGTGGGTTTCTTCAATTCCGTCAGAAGCTTTTGAAACTGATGATGAACATTTCCTGGATTTTCAACCTTCAAACACCAAAAAGTGAGCTCACTGGATTCTCTGTCAATGTAAAATCTACACCCCCAGGGGTCTGTTGGATCCCTGTCTAGAGGGTGGGATCCCCAGGATGGTGTTTGTGGTTATTTCCCCTAACTGGTGTTTTTACTGGATACAGCCTTTCCAACGTTTACAGTCAGGCTTCTAGGCAATTCTTTCTCCCTGCTCAAACACACTCCACTCTTTTCTCTTTTGAACTGCCCACGCAGCCCCACTGCTCCGCTGCCTCGCGTCTCAGCTGTCTGCAGTGGTCAGGGTAGACTGCTCAGCTGAGCTTAGGCTTCTTGAGGGCCAGGGCCTCGTGCGTCTCTAACAGTGCTCAGCTGTGTGGGGAAGTGAAATCTGCACACTGCCCTAGGTTACGACGTGAAACTGAAACTCCAGTACTTTGGCCACCTCATGCAAAGAGTTGACTCATTGGAAAAGACTCTGATGCTGGGAGGGGTTGGGGGCAGGAGGAGAAGGGGACGACTGAGGGTGAGATGGCTGGATGGCATCACGGACTGGATGGACGTGAGTCTGAGTGAACTCCGGGAGTTGGTGATGGACAGGGAGGCCTGGCGTGCTGCGATTCATGGGATTGCAAAGAGTCGGACACGACTGAGCGACTGAACTGAACTGAACTGATGACGTGAAGCCCTGTTTTACTCCTGGTGGGGTTGTCTTCTAAGACCTGTCCACTCTGACCTACGGCTCTTCATTCCGCTGGCCACACTTCTCAGCGCAGGAGCCGTGTGTGCCGGGGGCCCAGCTTGCAGCTGTGCACCAGCGTCTTGAGTCTTTAGCTGCATTCACATGCTAACAGGGGAGTGCTGAGAGCTAAGCAGCTTCTCCAAGGAGACAGAGCAGGTTTTCAGCTCAGGCCTATCTCAGTCCAGAACCTTAAACCTGCTGCCTACGAGTTCTGCACTAGTCTGTAAACGACAGCTCTCAGTTAGTCACGTTCCATAGTGTATCCTGATGCCTACCTACTGGTGTGAATAATATGAAATAACATCATGATTAAATATTATCCAATAATATTAATATTATGAGTTAATACTATCCAATGTTAGAAGCATGGTATAAATCTATAATTATTATTTGGCTGTAATAACAATAATAAAATACATAATATACGTCAGAGTTTCATTTTCCTGGCACTGCTATCCTGCTCCACATGGCCTTGCATGTATTGCAACAGACATTCTATTAGCCCCAGTTAATTGGGATGAAGTCACTGTGGCTCAGAGCAGTTGTATTTTCCACATTTGTCGTTCCTGAACAACAGAGTGCAGTTTGAAGCCCCTTTGGGTTTCAGAGCCCTTACCGTGAAGCACACGCTACTGTCCTCTCAGGATAACAACGAAGTGAAGTCACATGTAACGTGAAAGGGCGACAACCCTCTGTCCACTGTGTTTCACTTATGATCCCCTAACAATGGGCTTCCCCCACTTTGTCTGAAATTCCCAGTTTAGACAATTTTCTCTTGGATGCGTGATCCTCTAAATCCTGTGCTCTGTGACTCACGTGATCTTTTGCGGCTCCTCCTCTGGTATTCTCTGTGGCTTCACTGAAGTGAAGTACCTGGAGGAGACAGATAGTGGGGCAAAGAAGTGTCACCCTACATATCTGTGTGGATCACAGTCGATAAAAAAGGAAGAAAAAAGTCAGGAAGAAGAAAGGAAAGAAAATGCAAACCAAGTACCAAACCAAACAAAACCCCAAACCACAGGGTACGAAGAAAAGAAGAAAGAAATATTCAGTGCAAACACTTGCTTCTTAAAAAACACAGATCGTGTGTGGAAAACACAAAGCTGCTTGAGCACTGTCTATCTTAAAGAATCATGTCTCGTTCTCATTCATCGTTGAGGAAACATGTAAAGATGTCTCCCGTGGATTTTAGTCAGGGCTTCACTTCTACTGAACTCTTCCATTAAAGCCTCACTGCTGCAATTGTAGGGGTTCATCCCAGGCCCCAGAGGAAGTGCAGGCACAGGGAGCAGGTGGGGAGCCCTGCGGGAGACTGCATGCCCCTCTGTGCCCACTCAGTCCTGGGGCTGCTTGAGCTTCCCGTGGGACTCGGGGACAGCAGGCCTGTGGGCATCTGCACACCGGCCAGCAGACAAACCACGCGAGCCTGTGACGGAAAGGCGGCTGCCGCCTACCTCCTGCATTTCTGATGCGGTGCTTCCTCGGGCCCCTAAGTAAGTCATAGCCAAGGCTGACGAGATGCTGAGCGGGGAATAGAAGATGTTTCCCTTCTTTGATGGTCTGATCTGATGGAACAGATCGGTTGCAAGGTGGGTGATTGCTTCACCGAGGGAACTCATGGTGGCCGGACGTGGTCTGGAATTCCTGGAAGAACATCAGATGCATTTTATCATCACTCTAGTGAAGGGAGGCTAGTCTGTAATGAGAATTTCTAAAAGAAATGCCTTATGTGTGGGTTGTGGATTTCTGGCAACTAAAATTTTTCCTTTGTATACATTTAGTAATTAGAAGACTTTTGAAATTAGGAATACTGGAGTGGGTTGCCATGCCTTCCTCCGGNCGCAGCAGCAGCAGCAGCAGCAGCTGTGCTGAGCCTCTTCAGTCTGTGAACCCACGGACGGCAGCCCGCCAGGCTCCTCGGTCCCTGGGACCCTTCAGGCAAGAACTCTAGAGTGGGTGCCGCGCCCTCCTCCAGGGGCTCTTCCTGACCCGAGAATTCTGGGTCATCGATTCCAACAGCACTTTGCTCATCGGACCTGATGAACAGGTCCTCGATTCTGAAGAACTGGCTTCACTGACCTTCACTGGCCAGCTTCCTTCCTTCTCTCTCCTCCCTTCCTGTTCCCTCAGCAGCTTTGTCTCCTGTCTCTACTCCCTGTCTTCCTCCTCATTCTGCACTTTGAGTTGCTGTAGGTTAAGCCTACATTTCGGAAAGGAGGTAGGATATGGTTCATGGGATGGGGACGTTGTCCAGCCCCCTCCCTGAGGTGGGGGGAGGACATTTATGACCATCCTGTGGGAGGGGGATGTGGGCCAGGCACCTTCTCCTGCAGGGGGTCATTTCTGCAAGATGGATGGTTTAAAGGAGAGTGGCTTGTTTCCCAGTTAAGAAAGCAAAAGTGGACTCTTCATATTTTCTCTTAGGGATTATAATCCAGAAGTTAAGCCTTTAATTAAAAGAAAAACGTATGAATCAACCTGAAGTCTGAGCAGAGACTTGGGATCCACAAGACACTGCCATCCAGACTCAGTTGTGCCTGCAGGGGGCTGGTCCTAGGAGCACCCCGCGCGTGTCTCTCCCCACTGACGTGGACCGTCCACCCCCGGCAGGGCCTCCCCATCCTCCGCGATCTCGTCTCACCCCCGCTCCTGGAGGCCTGATCAGGGTCCAGCACTGTGTTCACACAGCGGGGACTCAGCGGGGACTTTTAATGAGTGACTCTCTCATAACCTACCATTGGTTTGGCTCTCCACCCAGGAGTTAATCATCTTTCGACTTTCCTCTGCAGCATTTTTAAAATCGGCAGATTCCACACTGGCCAGATAAAATTTCTGAACATTATCCAGGTATTCCTGTGACATGAGCAGGAAGAAAGCAGGAAGGAAAAGTAATTTATCTGTAACTATGTAGGTATTCCCAAATTAAATTAAATGTGTTAAATCCTGATCGAGCAGAGTTCGCAAGCCAATGCCTAGCCCACCCTCACTGGTGCTATCAGCCTCTGGACACTCCAGAGGGTGGGGTCGTGCTGGGGAGCCGGCCCCTGGAAGAGATGCCCCGTGTGGGTCCCCAGGCTCCTCTGCACCCCTCCCCCCACACTGGGAGACGGGGCCCGAGGACGCAGGACGCAGACTAAAGGCATGACAGACCAGGGAACCCACCTGGAGAAACGGAAGCGCCTTGTCCCCATAGAGCCTGTTGGCGACGCTCAGCTCATAGGCATCAGTGGGTTTCTTCAATTCCGTCAGAAGCTTTTGAAACTGATGATGAACATTTCCTGGATTTTCAACCTTCAAACACCAAAAAGTGAGCTCACTGGATTCTCTGTCAATGTAAAATCTACACCCCCAGGGGTCTGTTGGATCCCTGTCTAGAGGGTGGGATCCCCAGGATGGTGTTTGTGGTTATTTCCCCTAACTGGTGTTTTTACTGGATACAGCCTTTCCAACGTTTACAGTCAGGCTTCTAGGCAATTCTTTCTCCCTGCTCAAACACACTCCACTCTTTTCTCTTTTGAACTGCCCACGCAGCCCCACTGCTCCGCTGCCTCGCGTCTCAGCTGTCTGCAGTGGTCAGGGTAGACTGCTCAGCTGAGCTTAGGCTTCTTGAGGGCCAGGGCCTCGTGCGTCTCTAACAGTGCTCAGCTGTGTGGGGAAGTGAAATCTGCACACTGCCCTAGGTTACGACGTGAAACTGAAACTCCAGTACTTTGGCCACCTCATGCAAAGAGTTGACTCATTGGAAAAGACTCTGATGCTGGGAGGGGTTGGGGGCAGGAGGAGAAGGGGACGACTGAGGGTGAGATGGCTGGATGGCATCACGGACTGGATGGACGTGAGTCTGAGTGAACTCCGGGAGTTGGTGATGGACAGGGAGGCCTGGCGTGCTGCGATTCATGGGATTGCAAAGAGTCGGACACGACTGAGCGACTGAACTGAACTGAACTGATGACGTGAAGCCCTGTTTTACTCCTGGTGGGGTTGTCTTCTAAGACCTGTCCACTCTGACCTACGGCTCTTCATTCCGCTGGCCACACTTCTCAGCGCAGGAGCCGTGTGTGCCGGGGGCCCAGCTTGCAGCTGTGCACCAGCGTCTTGAGTCTTTAGCTGCATTCACATGCTAACAGGGGAGTGCTGAGAGCTAAGCAGCTTCTCCAAGGAGACAGAGCAGGTTTTCAGCTCAGGCCTATCTCAGTCCAGAACCTTAAACCTGCTGCCTACGAGTTCTGCACTAGTCTGTAAACGACAGCTCTCAGTTAGTCACGTTCCATAGTGTATCCTGATGCCTACCTACTGGTGTGAATAATATGAAATAACATCATGATTAAATATTATCCAATAATATTAATATTATGAGTTAATACTATCCAATGTTAGAAGCATGGTATAAATCTATAATTATTATTTGGCTGTAATAACAATAATAAAATACATAATATACGTCAGAGTTTCATTTTCCTGGCACTGCTATCCTGCTCCACATGGCCTTGCATGTATTGCAACAGACATTCTATTAGCCCCAGTTAATTGGGATGAAGTCACTGTGGCTCAGAGCAGTTGTATTTTCCACATTTGTCGTTCCTGAACAACAGAGTGCAGTTTGAAGCCCCTTTGGGTTTCAGAGCCCTTACCGTGAAGCACACGCTACTGTCCTCTCAGGATAACAACGAAGTGAAGTCACATGTAACGTGAAAGGGCGACAACCCTCTGTCCACTGTGTTTCACTTATGATCCCCTAACAATGGGCTTCCCCCACTTTGTCTGAAATTCCCAGTTTAGACAATTTTCTCTTGGATGCGTGATCCTCTAAATCCTGTGCTCTGTGACTCACGTGATCTTTTGCGGCTCCTCCTCTGGTATTCTCTGTGGCTTCACTGAAGTGAAGTACCTGGAGGAGACAGATAGTGGGGCAAAGAAGTGTCACCCTACATATCTGTGTGGATCACAGTCGATAAAAAAGGAAGAAAAAAGTCAGGAAGAAGAAAGGAAAGAAAATGCAAACCAAGTACCAAACCAAACAAAACCCCAAACCACAGGGTACGAAGAAAAGAAGAAAGAAATATTCAGTGCAAACACTTGCTTCTTAAAAAACACAGATCGTGTGTGGAAAACACAAAGCTGCTTGAGCACTGTCTATCTTAAAGAATCATGTCTCGTTCTCATTCATCGTTGAGGAAACATGTAAAGATGTCTCCCGTGGATTTTAGTCAGGGCTTCACTTCTACTGAACTCTTCCATTAAAGCCTCACTGCTGCAATTGTAGGGGTTCATCCCAGGCCCCAGAGGAAGTGCAGGCACAGGGAGCAGGTGGGGAGCCCTGCGGGAGACTGCATGCCCCTCTGTGCCCACTCAGTCCTGGGGCTGCTTGAGCTTCCCGTGGGACTCGGGGACAGCAGGCCTGTGGGCATCTGCACACCGGCCAGCAGACAAACCACGCGAGCCTGTGACGGAAAGGCGGCTGCCGCCTACCTCCTGCATTTCTGATGCGGTGCTTCCTCGGGCCCCTAAGTAAGTCATAGCCAAGGCTGACGAGATGCTGAGCGGGGAATAGAAGATGTTTCCCTTCTTTGATGGTCTGATCTGATGGAACAGATCGGTTGCAAGGTGGGTGATTGCTTCACCGAGGGAACTCATGGTGGCCGGACGTGGTCTGGAATTCCTGGAAGAACATCAGATGCATTTTATCATCACTCTAGTGAAGGGAGGCTAGTCTGTAATGAGAATTTCTAAAAGAAATGCCTTATGTGTGGGTTGTGGATTTCTGGCAACTAAAATTTTTCCTTTGTATACATTTAGTAATTAGAAGACTTTTGAAATTAGGAATACTGGAGTGGGTTGCCATGCCTTCCTCCGGGGGATCTACCCCACCCAGGGACTGAACCCACATCTCTTACAGCTCCTGACTGGTAGACTTGTTCTTTACCACCAGCGCCACCTGGGAAGCCTTATTTATAGAAAACTTTTCTTAAATATAATAGAAACTTTATGCTATACATCTCATAATTAGGAGATGTACCTGTATCCACCTTATAATTAGATGACTATTGAAATTAGTATTTAAGGAAAAATTCTCTAAAAAGTAATAGAGTATCTTTACTGTTTCTTCCTTACCGACTGTGCAAGAGTGGGCACGAAATGCTTTCTAGCAGATGTGTTGGTGTTGTTCAGTTGCTAAGTACTGTTCAACTCTTGCACTCCATGACAAGCTCCTCTGTCCTCCACTTCCTCCCGGAGTTTGTTCGAGTCCACATTCATTGAGTCTGTGATACTGTATAACCATCCTATCCACTGCTGTCCCATTTTCTTTTTCTTTCAATTTTTCCCAGCCTCCAGGTCTTTCCCAGATTCAAAGGCAAAACTGATGTGGTGACATCCAGCCATCTCCCATCAGGTACCTCTGTGCCTTACCTGAAGCATCTGTGGATGCTGGACAGCCTACCCCTGATACACGTGCTCCCAAAGGAGCGCGGGTTTTCTTTTAGAAATAAGCAAATTACGTGTGGACTAAGTCAGGAGAAAAAGTTCTTTTACTGTGGCAGAATACGTAAAATACCATCATACCAAATGAAATATTTAACACACGCATGATAAAACATCCCCACGTTCATTATTAGTTTCAGAAAGGATTCCTGAGTTACGCAGAGCTGCTGGAAGCACTTACCTGTGCTCCTGGAGGAAGCAGAGGTGGGCAGGCAGCCTGCGAGTCTGTGTGCCGGGGGCGCTCCGCCCTGAATATATACCTCTCCCAGCCGAAGCCCGCGCCTCAAGGAGGCTGGTATTTCAAGATCAGCTTCTGATTTCTTCACCAGTTATCCCAGCTTCATGAGGAAGAAGTCTTTATGAGTCAAGACAAGATTGTTGACCAACTCCCGTGGTCCTTTCCTTCTGCAGAAGCGACTGTGACCTGCCGCCTGGGGCTCGTGTGAACGCGTGTACGTGCCTTTCTGATGCCAGTGACAGCACACTCACGTTCCAACTTCTTCACGTGCCCCGAGGAGCTAGGCCCAGCCAGAAGTAACCCTTAAAAATCTTCTCTTGTTAATACACGTTGATTTGTATTTAGGACCACTTCTAACACAAACAATTGAAAAGCTGACATTTTTTAAGTTCTGAAAAGGCTTGTTTCTTTAAAAATATTCTGTATACCCGGGAAAACAGCTCAGCGTCCCAGCTGAAGAGAGACTGGCAGACTGTGTCAGCTGTAGGCGGAGACCAGGTACATTTTGCCTCCCCTCGAGGCTGGACCCTGGCGCTGTCCTCCCCGTGACCCCACTGTCCTTCCAGTTAATCCCAGCTGTGCCCTGACTGCTACGCTCAGAGGGCAGCTCATTTTCCAGCAGACTCACTGGCTCTCAGTTAGAACAACGGATACAAACAGGACCCATTTTAAGGGCAGTTTTCTAATGCTTTTGTACGAAGATTTCTCAGAAAAGTAAACAGCTTGAGCTCCAGAACTCCAACATTTCTCAGCCATCCTGACCTGCAGCACACCCACTTCCGATTCATGACCAGAACAACCAGCCAAATGTCTGTAAGGAAAAAAAAAAGTGTTCTTTGAATGGCAGGGTTGAGTCTCATCACTGGAGTCTCATCTCTTCAAGCACCTGGTGTTCCTGTCATAGAATAATATTAAAAACTGCTGACTGTTTACTGAGGCGGTTTGAATTCGCCCACTTTCCTCTTTAGTACCATGTTTAGGTCGGTGAGTTTGTTTTCCCACTTCACAGATAACAGAAATGAGCCGCAGAGTGACTGAACAGAGCCCAGGTGGTGAGCTGCCCAGGTGAGCTTTCCAGGCAGGGAGCTGGTTCCAGGAGGCTGCGTGCATATCCATCCCCCACAGGGAGGTGTAGACAGACTCTGGGTCTTCACTGACAAATCTCCTTGTGTTTAGACGAAAAGAACCTGCGTCTTCTGCCCTCTCAGTAGAGACCATGTTCTCCCACAAAATCTGAAGGGGTGGGAATGGGTCCCTAATTTCTCCTCCAAGGAGCGCACAGTCATTAGGGAGGAAAGCAGGGTTTCAGACACTCTTTTAGGGTTGTGCAAAATTTAGCAATTTCAGTGTGGACGTATCGTTTAATTTCTGAGGCATGTACTTAATGAAATCTGCGGGTCAACGGTAAGTGTACACTTGATCGACTGATTGGTCGATTTTTACTCTATGATTGATTTATGAGAACTACCAGCCTGCCTTCCCCAGCAGCTGCGCCGTCTTACTCCCACCAGGCCAGGAGAAAGTGTGCGAGTGTGGGCTGCCAGCTCCCTCCTCACCCGGCACTCCGTACTGTGCTTCATCCACGTCTGCAGTCCCAGCCCATCACTCACTCACAGGAGGACTCGCCCACCACTGCGTCCAGGAGCACCGGGATGGGGACACGGGCTGGAGGAAGGGCAGAGCCGTGTGTCTGAACCGGAAAGACGATGCCTGCGCTCAGCCCTGCTGCTCTTCGGGCCCCTCCTGGCTATGTGTGTGGTGACCCCCGAATGACACTGGAGGTCAGAGACCCCTGAGCTGAGACCGGGTGGGCTGAGCGAGGATGGAGTCTGCTGGAGTCTGATGGGGGAGCTGAGTCTACAGAAGAAGGAAGCAGCAGGAGGAAAGACCCAGGGTGGGAAACGACAAACATGAGGAATAAGAGCCCCCGGTCAAGGCTGCGCCTCGGACGCTGCCAGCGAGCAGGGGGCCCCGGGCGGGAGCAGGGGCATGTCTCTGGGCTCAAAGAGGAAGGGCTCTGAGCCCAGAGAAGAAGCAAGGAGCCCCGGCTGGGCCTGGAGGCCGCGCAGGGGCCAGAGCAGGAGACGAGGACTGAAGGGAACCACTGACTGAGCTGATTCCACTGCGGCTGTTACCGAGGCTTGTGGTGCAGAGGCTGGCTTTGAGGAAGAGGCGCTAACTGATGAAGATCTAGGTTTTGTTCTGGAGAAGGAAATGGCAACCCACTCCAGTATTCTTGCCTGGGAAATCCCACAGACAGAGGAGTCTGTCGGGCAACAGTCAGTCCACAGGGTGCCAAAGAGTAGGACACGACTGAACACTTATGGAAAGCAAAGGATTTTGCTTAAATTTAGAGGGAACTTTGGTTAGTTCAAATAAGAAGCCATATCACGTCTTTCTCCTCCTCCTTTTCAAAAGTGCTCCTGGCACGTATTAGACGAGGTGAAGACACCACGATGTCACACACTGTCAGAGGACACTCAGCTCTTCTCAGACGATTTTGCAAGTCAGTACTTGCTAACCCGTCTTTCGGTATTTTCTAAATATACCAACACTATTGGCGTCATGAATTCCGGAATCCAGTGAAACTGAAGAGGAAGCGGCGTGTCCAGGAGCCATCCCACTGTTCCTGATACCTGTGTAGCTTGCTTCAAAAATAGCTCCTCTGTTTTCTTCCTTCCTTGTGAAGGGCATGAAGGTTC